>CAJUYI010004445.1:0-18526 GCA_910591695.1 Galerucella pusilla
TTTTGTCAGCTGGTGCCATTAACAGTCCACAACTCTTAATGTTATCAGGTGTCGGACAAGCAGAATCTCTCAAAACACTTGGTATCGATGTGATACATAATTTACCTGGCGTGGGAGAAAATCTACAAGATCATCCACATTTTTCCTTCAATATTCGCACTAATTTGACAAGAGAAAACGCCACTTTCAAGGAAAATTTAAAAAAATATTTGCAAGGCGAAAATCCGCTTACTCGTGGACCAAGTGCTGAATTGATAACGTTCATTAACAGCACTTTAAAGCCCTATTGTGACATTGAATTACTCACAGACGTACCTTCTACACCAATTCCTAGTCAACAAGTTTTATTTAATTATAAAAATAACGCAACGTCCCAAGCGGACGTTTCAACGGAACTTGATGTTTTAGTATTACTGTTGAAACCATTATCAAGGGGTAAAATATCTTTGAGATCCAAGAGTCCTTCAGATTTTCCCTTAATAGATATTCGATACTTTTCAGATCCCGATAATATTGATTTGGAAACTATGTATAAGGGTATCAAATACTTATTTAAACTCATTCAACTAGAACCGTTGAAACAAATAAATGCTAGTTATAGTGGCCAACAGCCTGAATGTGAACACCTATTAACTGATGATTGCAAACAATCTGGCTATCAAAATGGTTGTGATAGAAGCTATTGGTATTGCGCTTTGAGAACATACAGTGTCACAACATATCATTCAGCAGGGACTGCCAGCATGGGTCCTAATCCCGAATATCACGTAGTAGATCACAAATGTTTGGTACACAACTTTCGAAATTTCCGGATTGTGGATGGAAGTATCATGCCCATAATTGTGAACGCACATACTAATGCTGCGATCTATATGATAGCGGAAAAAATAGCTGATGACATTAAAAAACGCTACTGCACGCTATAATTCCAATTTAATATTTTGCATATGTATTAAAAACATGTTGAAGCGATAAAATTTGTTTTATTTCAATTCCTTTTTGTTGCCATAACATCACGACATAGAGGGGTTGAATACACTTTTATAAAATACTATACGCCATAGGTACGTTTATGACAGATATCGGCCATGTTTCCTCACCTCTACCGATGCCGCGTAGCTTTAGATAGGTTTACCAAACTAAAATCTTCAAATTTTCAAAACTTTTTATGAATTTTAACTGATGAATAAATAATATGGATAAAATAATAAAGACTAACTTATAATTTCCAATGAAAACAAAATTCACGTAATATTACTAATACAAATCTTAATCATAATGATATCTTCTGTAAGTTCCTTTTTTCTTATTTGTTAACATGCTTGGGAAGAGGGGCATAAAATTCAATGGGATTCGACAAAAATAATATTGAAAGAGCCCAATAATAAAAGACCAAAAATCAAAGAAAGTGCCTTGATTCAACTAAATGCAGATAAATGTGTAGCTAGTATTTCAGCCGAATGTAGTCAAATTTGGTTACCAATGTTAGAAAGAGAAATTTCCAATAATCAATTACCTGCGTTATCAGGATAGCATCATAAGTTTTTATCCAGGTTTTCTAATGATTTATCATTGGAATAGTTGTTAATCGATACACACTTCAATACAAAAAATCACCAAAAAGTTTCAGTATTCAGTTTTCACTTTTGATATTAGGTGGGATGTTGTTAACTGTTCTTCTAACACTAAAACTTGCACAATCCGCAACAGTATATGTTTTATGGTTAGAGGCACATCACATATTAAACACTGCTTTGGTGGTTCTTTATTGAATAAATGCTGGTGTGTGATGGCTGAATGTCCTATTCTTAACCTGTTTAAAACAACCTGGTCTTTTCTGTTCTGTGGAAGTGTCAATCTGGATTTTACCGATGGCATGATTTCTCTAAGTAGTGAATTGGTTTCTTCCCACTTTTTTTGCCAGATATTCCATACAAAATCCTTTATAACTGGTTTGAAATCGGAAACTGGAATTTTTTCAAAAAATGTTAGATTTTCGCTGCTTACAGAATATCGTGCAATTTCATCGACTTTTTCATTCGACGATATGCCTACATGAGAAGGAACCCACAGGAACTCTACTTTAACGTGTATTCTCTGGAGTCTGTAAAGTTCTTCTTTAATATTTAAGAGTATTTGGTGAGTGGGAAATAATTGTTTCGTTCCTAAGAGAGCACTGTAGGAGTCCGATATTAATAATAGGTTTTTGTTTGGCTGTTTGTAGCTTCTCAATGCTTCAAGTATAGCGAGTAACTCTCCTGTATATACTGAACAGTGAGGATTTAGCCTGATTGCGTAACTGTTGGTATCTGCATTCTTACAATTTGACAACAAAGTTTTGTAGTCTTAAGCTTCAAAATATTTTTTGATTGTCTAGTTGTCATTTTTTCGTTGTGTCAGATAGGGACCAAAATTTTTTTTTCAATTTTAGTAGCTGGAACGCTACCGAAACGTCGAAATAAAAAATAAAAAACATTATTGTGGTTTGATTCCCAAAAGAATAAGAAAAAAGAATTAATCATATGGAGTTTCACATTATGATTTCAAGTCATCAACGCATTAAAATAGAGAGCTCATCTATTGGAAGGTCCACTCCAATTCTTATCATTTATGGAGTGTCACCTGCTTTGAAAAGTTCCGTACAGCTTCGATGAACCGAATATTAATCTAGGAGTTTTCGCTAAGATTGAGCTAATGTTTAAGCAAATCAGAACTCTAAGTTAAACGACAGTGGAGAAAACACGGCTTAGAAGTTTGAAAAGATCAGTCCGGTCATAAATATGAAGTGGTGACGGATTATAAGGTCGTTGTGAATATAAACGTACATTCTTACAATGAAGAGTAACAAAGCAATGAAAACAATAGAAACGCGGATACAGCAGCTCGTGATGCTGCTGAGAAAAAGACAGTCGACGTTACAGTTTTGAGGGCAGATGACATAAAAGGGCAATATAATTCTCTATTGAAAAGAATATGGCATCAAGAATGGAATCTAGTGAACAACAGCCTGAGGTCAATAAAGCCCTCTGGTGGGCCTTGGCGACCTCCAGAAGCACTGCCCAGTGCTGACAGAGTGAAGATTCACAGATTAAGATTCGGGCATACAGCATTAACGCACGCGTTTCTCCTAGAAGGACAAGACCCTCCGATAGGTCTTCATTGTGGGGAATTAACCATAGTGTCGCATATTCTATGTGAATGTCCAGGATATGGGAATATGCGGCAGATTTTTAACATATCTAATATTCTCGCAGACAATTCAACGATTGAAATACTTAAAATCAACCAACCTTTTCAATAAAATGTAAGTATTGTATTGTATAAGTATTGTAATCGAAATCGATGCACCTAAATTAAAAAAAAAGCAAGAAAATCGATAACGATAAAATTTTATTATTCGCAAATCGCTAGGAAATTTTGACATTCCAGACAAATTCTTCAAAAGAAAAAGTGGGAGTTTCCTATTTAATCCTATATATTCCTTACTGTAAGGAAATTTAGACTTTTGTGCTAAAAAAATACATTTCAATGTTCAAAGTTCAAAAAGCTTCAATAGAAAAAATTTTTTTTTGAAAATTACTATTTTGAGTGATAGGTGATAACAAATAACTCACCAATTATTTTTGCCCGACAGCGGACTTGACCGTCCTAGACTTTTATCTCTTTAGTAGGTTAGGTTAAAGTGCTTGTTTCTGCAACTAGGCCAACTACATGAGACAATAGGGCATGTCCACGACAGTTGACAGTTGACAATACCTTGATGGTAAAACAATAAAGGAGAGGCATGATGAAAAATTATCGAACAACAAACAGCTATATTATATATTATTAAATATGCAAGCTCAACAATTAAAATAACACTCAAGCAAAACCAACTTAACTTAAACACGATCTATCATTATAAATCAGCATAACCTCACTCTTAAGTACCACGTGTTCTGAGCGCTTTGTTTATTGTTTCACCACCGGGTTGTTGTCAAAATAGTTTGTGACGGCACGTGGACATGCCCTATATAAACGAGAGAATACAGAATCAAATTCAAGAGGAGAAGTTGTTACTGCTGTTCAATATACACTTCAAAAAGTAAACGCTTCCGTCGAAAATAATATCCAGCAATTTAATTTAGGTCTTCACTAGTTGCCTAAATTTTTCATGTCTAACGACCTGCCTCAGTTTCCCAGTTTATATAGTAATTTTATAACTTTAAAATGGTTGATGGATTCCAATTTTTGATCCAGTGGTGTACATTTGGGAGAATACGTCACCTTTCCCTTCCCTTCTTTGCGCCACTGGCATTTGAAGCTATTTTCATTCCATTCTGTATTCCTCAATGGTTTTCACGTGAAGTGAAAAACGCATAACATTTACATATAAAAAATTTGGTAGTTTTCAAGATATTTAATATTTAACAATGAAATAAAAATATATTTTCATATACTTTTTTAATAACTACCAAGCTACTAATGGTTTAATATGTAACAGGAACTAATTTATGAAACAGCAATGCATCTAAAACATTCGGAGAAGATTGTTAAAAATACTTGTCCAAACAAACAAAAAATAGAACGAATCCATGAGCTGCATGGATTATGCAGCAATTATTTCCGGCAATCGCCAGTCTTTCCAAGATATCCGATTTTCAATAAGAAAACGTTGCCAATTATGTATCAATAATGTAAATGGACAAAATTTTTTTGTAATTTGCTGGATGCTTAATTATTTGGAGAAGTATTTTAAACAATCTTCTCCGAATGTTTTAGATGCATTGCTGTTTCATAAATGAGTTTCTGTTATATATATATTCTAACCATCAGTAGTTCAGTACTTATTTAAAAAAATATGAGAGAGAAATATTTTTTTTCATTTCATTATTAAAAAGTGATCTTGCAGACTTAACGAAAACATTAAATGTCTCGAAGACTACAAATTTTTTGATATGTAAAGGTTATGCATTTTTCACGTCAAAATCATTGAGAAATACAAAATAAAATGAAAATAGCTTCAAATGCCAGTGACGTGAAGAATGGAAGGGGAAGGGAGACATATTTTCCAAATGTACACCACTGGATCAACAATTGAAACATATTTTCCCATCAAAATAAGCCCTTTTACATTTAAAAACAACCTGCCAATTGTCAAATTAAGTTATTCATCCATTTTGAAGTTATCAATTTAAAAAATTTAAATTTCCATAACTTTAACACCCCGTATTTAGAAAAGTAAATATGCAATCCTTATATCATTTTGTCCAATTTTACGAGAGGGATGAAAACAACCTGTGTATATAACTATAATTTTTTTCAATACTTTTATAATATAAATATCGTACGCCATTGGTACGAATATGACAGATATCGGCCATTGGCCATGTTTCCTCGCCACTTACCGATAGCTTCAAATAGGTTTGCCAAACTAATAGGTTAAATAGAACTGGTACTTATCACGTTTTTGCATTGAAAGCTAAATGAACTGCATACTTTAGTGATAGTAAATTGTATAATTTGTATAATTTAAGTCAACAACCTATAAATAGGCGAGTCCTTTTCAACTTGACTTCAAATTTTGTTTCAGTCATTTTTGTAGTTTTTTAAAATTATTAGGAGAAATTAATTCTTTCGTAAGTATTTTTTTGAAATAATATCCAATTTGCTAATAATCATAAAGAGAAAAAAGTGAAATATGTGAAATTTATGTTAGGATATTATGCCTCTGTAACCAA
The DNA here is from genome assembly GCA_910591695.1 of Galerucella pusilla. Taxonomy (NCBI): domain Eukaryota; kingdom Metazoa; phylum Arthropoda; class Insecta; order Coleoptera; family Chrysomelidae; genus Galerucella; species Galerucella pusilla. The sequence continues at coordinate 5,721 of CAJUYI010004445.1, forward strand.
GTGGAAAAAATTAAATAAGTTAAGAAACTTCTGCAAATAAGTACACGTTGTATAAAACGTGTTTGACACAACGCGCCTTAAGTGGTAAGGTAATATATTTGGAGATACCTATATTACACTACAAGGGCAGAAAGTTTGAGATTCCTGCACTCTGCGCCAAGATGCCCGAGGCGAAGCCGAAAGGTGTATACTATTTTTGTTTATTGACGGCTGGTACGTACTTGCTACTTCTGTTGGGAGGCAGAAACAGCAAGTACGTATTTCGGCCATGAATAAAGAAAAAGTATTTTTCCCTTATAAGGCTCATTGTAACAAAAACAAGAGGTTTGTATTATATCGGATGGATCTGGGTTGTATAATAAGAAACTGTCAGAAAAACTGTCAACGACAGTTTAGAGTTTAAACAACACAAAATTCACCCGGTATCAATGTATCGAGTGTAATTCTACAGGGCAATTTAATGTATGAGATATTCAGAAACATCGATGCAAATTTTATTCATTAAATACTGAAAATAAATACATTTTATCTAATTCCGCTATCGAATGTGACACTTTAAGTCACTGCTTGACGTTAGGTAACGTCACATTTTCCATAACTTTCATATATCAGTTATGAAAAGTAGTTATATAAAAACTTTACGTAGCTGTTTAAGTTTCAAAGAATAATTTATTAGGTACCTACTGTCAAAACTGACAATTATTCAAACTGACTATTTCCCCATTATTTTAATTCAATAGTATTTTAAGATTTATAAACATTGAAAAAAACATTATTAAGGACATAAGTAGTTATTTAAAGTAAGTCAATTTTCTGGGTGAATATTCCATAGTAACAATACTTCTAGCACCATTTGAACCCAATTTGATATTACCATTGTGATTGAAGTTTTTGTTAAATATTATAAAAGCGCGGAATTAGATAAAACGTAATTTGCAAAACTCGCTGGCGCTCGTTTTGGCAAATATTACGCTTGTTGAACAATATCGCTCTTTTCATAACTAGTTTCGTAAATAACTATTTATTCAAGCATATAATTATTGAACACGCAGTTATTGAAATTCATACCTGAAATACCTACTTATGCCGCTAGGGGTGCCCCGGTTAATCGTTTCTGTAGTAGACGTGGAACTTTGTTCTTTATTTAAACGAATACATTGAGCAATGCTCTTTGTCAACTTCTAAGTATGGTTTTATTGGTGATCAATTGATGTGTGCTGTTATTTTTGTTAGAGCTTGTTCTTTAATTTCGCTTTTACCTAATTTGCTAATTGCTGTTGCTCGATTTGAGTGATTTGTAATTTTGCCACGTTTGATATCTATAACAATGCGTTGTGATGAGCATTTAGTCAATTTGAAAATATCTGTAATCCCAATAAGCCCATTTTTATACCAGCCTTTAGAATTTTCCTCCTTCCTAAAAGGATTTGGTGTAAGAAATATCCTGTCCAATTTTATGGAAGTGCCTCGTTTTTCCATCAACTTTTTAAATAAGCGTACTGAGCCAATATCCTCCTTTGAAATATTAGGCGTATTCCTTATGCTTTCACATAATTTATTGTCACCGCCTTGTCTTGTTTTTGAAAATGAAGGATTTTTCTCGATACATCCAGTTTCTTTTACATTGTTTTCAATTTCGGATACGAAATAAGTGATTTTGCAGTAAGTTGCTTCCTTCTCCACGCCAAGCTAATTCAAACGCCAAAATGTGATAAAATTTCTTTTGGAATCCTTCCTGTTCACTTTCCTTATACATCTGGCCAATAAAAATACTTCACATTAATTAAGACTCACAAATTGTTTCAACTACCGGTAGTCTTCTCCGTCACATTTTCGTATATTAAAAGCCTAATCTTGCAATACAATTTCTTGATGGAAGTATCTGGCTCAAGTTTATATCCTGCATCGTAAAAAGTAGAAAATTGTCGCCAGATAGATTATTGAGTAGCAACTGTATTAGCAGGCACACAGTTTCATTGTTCGTAGACCTACCGAATCGACTCATTGTTAGTGTTTAATAATTTGATAAGTTGTTGCAAAATGTCAACTATTTATTTTGGCTACTGACATCGCGATACCACGAAGGGCTCCGTGCCATTATCAATAAAAAACATGATATCTACATACAAGTGAAGCTGATTGATTTTACTTTTGTAATTCATATTCAAAGAGCCGCTTCGAATATAACAGCGCACGACGATTCGAACTCATAATGTCCCGTTCACTAGCAACTAATGGTCATTATAGGTATTTAATCTTATTTCTAATACTAATACGATGTTAAACCTCATCCTACATGTCTGTTTTGTAATGTTAATAACTGTAACAGTGCTATCCAACATTTTTTTTACTTGCAATTGGTTTCAGGTTTTCAATGAAACATCTTATATTTCTGTTTCTACTACTTGTAATTGTGACATGCGATAACTTTGAAGATTTCTATGAATATGTTGTACATCGAATAGATAACATTAAAACCTATGAAAGACCAACCAATAACTCGTATATGCTTTTAACAAATAATTCAAATATTTATGGTAAGTGGACAAGCTTATATGAAAATAATCCACTACAGCCCAATATTGAGCGTTCCCAATAAGAATTCTCACTTTTCATCATTGACGTGTGAAAAATGAATTTTTACTGTGCAAATTACGAGTATCTTCAGTGCAATGTGGAAACATGATTATAGTTTGCCAAGTTTATCTGGAGCTATGCGGCATCGGTAAGAGGCGAGGAAAAACATGGCGTTTATCTGTCAAACGTACAAATGGCGTACGGTACCTATTTTACCAAGTAAAACTGAAATTACAAAGGTAACTGACAATACCAACGCCACTGGAAAAATCAATATCAGTCAATTGACGAAGTGAGAGGGAAGATCATACGCACGCGCTTGCCAATAAGAAGTCACCTGGTCGATAAAAATCACCAATTATGTAATCGGAGGGTGTGGTCATTAAGGTTTTCGTACAACGTTGCCAGAGCTTTAAGAAGCCCATAACAAATTTGGAAAAGTGTTCTCTTTCAATATTCATGAATTGGAAAATAATGTTAATAGAATAAATCCAAGGAAACAAGCACATTATAAAATTAACGTTCAATCATATTTTTAATATTGTTAATAATAAAAAGACCCATTTATAATTATTATCACTGCATAATCAGTACTTCAACTTTTTCATAGTTAAACGTGGCAATGTCGAATGTTTTCGTCTGCTTTCCTTTCACGGTTTCAGATAAACTTGCCAAAGTATACTTTGATTCAATTTTTGAATTTGTGAATTAAAATATTGTTTTAGATGGGGGCAGCTATGACTTTATCATAGTAGGAGGTGGATCAGCAGGTACCGTTTTGGCATCACGGTTATCTGAAAATAGCCAATGGAAAGTATTGTTATTAGAGGCTGGTGGACCAAAAGATCCGTTCAGCGACATACCAGAACTGTCTCCATTTCTGCAAGTATCAGACATGGACTGGGGTTATTTAACAACATCACAAAAAACTTGCTGTTTAGGTAAAGTATATTAAGCGCTTATATTACGTTTCTTACTCGAACGCATCAAACCACTTTAGGCGCATTGACCACTTTTTGGGTGAGTGTATGATAAATCTTTTGAAAAGGGGGTCATTTTTGTGTAAAAATTTCCATTTACCATCGACGTAAGATAAAATTGTTATGAGGCAGTTACTGATTTGTAAAAATTCCCATTTAGTATTGGCGTACGATGAAACTTTTCAAGGGGGTTAATTTATTTGGAAAAATTTCGTCCCATCATAGGCGTGTGATAAATTTTTTGGAAGAGGTTTATTTTTGCGTGAAAGTTTCCTTTTACAATACAATTTTTAAAAGGGAAACATTCATTTGCAAAAATTCCCATCTACCAAGGACGGAAATGAAGTTTATGTAAGGGAATCATTGATTTGTGGAAATACTCATTTACCATGGCCGTACGATACTTGCGCATTTGACGAGGTAGTCCATATGAGGGTATGGGTACTCTGAATGCGCAACTTTTAACTTCTCCCAGCCATGGAAAACAACGTTCAGTTTGGCTGGAAAGAAAGTTTGTTAGAGCATACCTACCCAGTTTATTGCATTGTTCTTGAATTTCTAACATTTATTTTTCTTTAGGTTTGTCATTGAAAAATGTAAAAAACGTTTTATTTATCGTGTACTCTTCTGTATATAAACTGGATGATTATTGCTTTATTATTCTCACTTCGGGCATTGTATGGTGCATTTTTATTAATTTAATTTAACTTGACTATTTGATTGTTATTATTGTAATATGAATCTAATGTTGAGTAACTTCAAATGAAATATGAAAAAATTGACCATAAATGCCATTCTCTGCACTAAAAATAAAATTACAGAAATTTTGATTATGCCACCAAAAACTGTAAAATTGCAGAAAGGAATATTTTTTTGGCTGTTAGCGAAGTTCTCTCGAAGGTGTTAGAGCTACTGACGGGACCCTCAAGGTGGCGCCCCCCGTGAAAATAGGGGTTTCCCATCTATAAGTGAGTTATCTGTGGTCCACATGCAATTATTTGGACCTCAGTAACGTCATCAACCGCGTCAAAGTAATAATTCCATAACACAGACTTTATTACCTTTTTCTTGAACTGAAGTTTTTGGCTTGCGTTATCCAAAAATGTTAGGTTTACTGTCATTTGAATACATTTGAGGGCCGGTCTAGCTACCGCTTAAATAAAAGGATCTTAGGTTTCCCCCTAGCGACTTTAGTTTTAACTGAGAGAAGAGCAAATGGCTCTTATTTGATTAATATTATTTATTATTATTGTTCGTGGCACTAGCTACTCCTATCCACTTGTTCTGAAAACTGAAGAATAGTATGCATTTTAGTTAGTTGTAAAAAGTGTAAAGTTACATAATATATCATAGATTAGAAAAAAGTATTCTTAATTTTTTTTTTGTCTGTATAATCCATTTTTATACATTTCTAGGGATGAAAAATAATCAGTGTGTTTATACTAGAGGCAAAGTGATAGGAGGATCAAGTACTATAAATGGAATAGTGTATACAAGAGGAGCTAAAGCAAATTTTGATGAATGGGAAAAGTTAGGCAACCCAGGGTGGTCGTACAAAGATGTTCTTCCATTTTTCAAGAAGTCTGAAAAAATTGATATTCATACATATGATATTGGCTATCACGGTTTGAATGGTCCTCTTCATGTAAACTTTACAGCTCCACCAGATGCAACGACTGAATATTTTAAGAACGCATTACTTGAAATTGGAGTTAAGCAAGTAGATATTAATGGAAAACAACAATTGGGAACGTCTAGAGTCCCTTCAAATATTAATTTTAATAAAAGGTGTAGTGGATATAATGCATTTATAGCTCCTATTGAAAAAAAACGTAAACATTTAAAGATACTTCTAAACGCATTCGTTTCAAAGTTATTGCTCAGTAAAAACAGAGCAGATGGCATTCTCTACGTTAAAGATGGTAAAATATTCAGGGCAGCTGTTAAAAAAGAACTAATTTTGTCCGCTGGTGCCATTAACACCCCTCAACTTTTAATGTTATCAGGTATCGGTGCCGCAGAATCTCTAAAAAAACTTGGAATTGATGTGATACATGATTCACCCGGCGTTGGAGAAAACCTACAGGATCACGTTATTTTTCCCAACTTGATTTTTCGCACCAATATAACTAGAAGAAACACTACCTTCAAAGAGGATCTACAAGATTATTTGCAAGGTAAAACTCCTCTTACTAGGGGTTTAAGTTCTGAATGGATAACGTTTATCAACACCACTTCAAAACCTAATTGTGATATAGAAATAATCTCGCAGGTACCCTCCAAAACAGTCCAGCTTTTGAACAATTTCAAGAAAAACACGATGGAAATTAATATTACTACAGATTTTGTAGCACATATGATATTGCTTACTCCAAAATCTAGAGGTAAAATATCTTTGAGTTCCAAAAATCCTTCAGATTTTCCCTTAATAGATGTGCAATATTTATCAGATTCTGATAACATTGACTTGGAAAATATGTATAAAGGTATAAAATACATACTTAATCTCACGCAATCCAAGTCGTTAAAAAAAATCAATACGACTTCTATAAGTTCACAGCCTGAATGTGATTACTTATTAACAGATGATTGCAAACTGTCTGGTTATCAAAATGAGTGTGACAAAAACTACTGGTACTGTGCTTTAAGAACGTACGCTACCACAACATATCATCCTGTAGGTACTGCATGCATGGGCCCCAATCCCAAATACCACGTTGTCGATCATAATTGTTTAGTACACAACTTTGAAAATTTCAGAATTGTCGATGCAAGTATTATGCCTACTATTATAAGCGCGCATACTAATGCTGCAGTGTATATGATTGCTGAAAAAATATCTGATTATATTAAAAATATTTACTAATTCTCATTTTGTTTTATTATATCAAATGAAAGGTGGAAAATTAGATAAAATTTTTATATCTTAAATTATAAACATATATAATGGAAAAAAATTATGGGTAATAAATAACACGGGTGCTTTAAAATTCATCATTTTACGAAAACTTGATGGTTATTTGGATTCGTAGGACTATAGTCATGTACGAGATTAATAAAACCTAATTTCATATCATATCGTAATATATCGTAATATTTCCTAAAACTTTCATAAATGTACCAGAGCTTAAACAAATTTTCGGTTATCTAAGGACTACGGGAAAAATGAGAAACCAAAGAAGAAATAATATTTTATTCAGATGAAACATGGATCAACGAGGGACATACCTACACCTAATATATTTTGGCAAGATGAAACTGTTACAAGTCGAACACAGGATTTTTAAATAAGTTATCACTTCGGCGGTAGGTTGATTAGTAATCTCCATAAATGTAGATATGTTCTATGATTCTAGTGTAGGCAGAAAAACAAATTAAGGAAATCAACAAAGATAATATTGTCAATCGTTGTAATGCTATTGTCACTAACCCGTCGACTATTTTGAGTTTAGAGGTTATCAAGAGTTATCAGTTTAAGCGTGGAAGAAATTTTGTCAATAATACACTGCTGAACAATTGAAGTGAATAATTGAATTCATGAGGCTTTTACTTGATGTAGATCCATACTAAATTAAGTTGTTTTATTTCATCATGAAGTGTATAATATAAAATTTCTGATTTTTTTGTAAATATTTTAAAAACGTTATTCGAATGGAATGAGAGTTTATTCAAAGAATATCGTTCAATATCAATAACGGCTATTTATGAGAATTATTCCCGGGTAGGACTCGCCCTAATACTGTTACTTTATCTGAAAGACTACCTATTAAATTGTTGATAAACTGCTGTGGAATTCCTGTCCAGATGACTTGCAGTTCGTTAGCTAATTGGTGTAATGTTTGTGAAAGTTGTTCAAGTCGATTCAGTTGCCTGGAAATTTCAGCCCAAGCCCAAGCCCAAGCCCGAGCAGAGTAAACCTATGATGTTCTGCTCGGTCGTTCACAAGGCTTGCTCGATGAGGACGAGCATTATCATGAAAAGAAACAAATATTGCGATTATGACTTACAGCAGTCATTGTTTGCTGAATCAAGAGCAGAGCTCAGTGCAGCCAGCATAACATACACGAACTAATCCTCCACCAAAAGGAGTGGTTGGCGCCATTAAATTTGCATTACACCGCTGTCTTCTTTCTCTCCAAGCTATAATCCATGTGTACAATTTCCATTTACAGTTACAACATACCGATTCCATGCTCGACTGACAACGCTTTGAGACACATTTGAAGGTGTAGCAACTTCTTGCTGAAATACACCTTCAATAAGCCTGTAATCATCATGAAGGAATAAATTTAAGGTGGGAAGGAGAACTGTTTGTGAAAAATTATGACTATAATGGTCATACAAATACACATATACTTTGGCAAGTTTATCTGAAACCCTGAAAGGAATGCAGTCGAAAACACTCGACATTGCCACGTTTAACTATGAAAAAGTTGAAGTACTGATTATGTAGTGATAATAATTATAAATGGGTCTTTTTATTATTAGCAATATTAAAAATATGATTGAACGTTAATTTTATAATGTGCTTGTTTCCTTGGATTTATTCTATTAACATTATTTTCCAATTCATGAGTATTAAAAGAGAACACTTTTCCAAATTTGTTATGTGCTTCTTGAAGCTCCGGCAACGTTGTACGAAAACCACACCCTCCGATTACATAATTGGTGATTTTTATCGACCAGCTGACTTCTTATTGGCAAGCGCGTGCGAATGTTCTTCCCTCTCACTTTGTCAATCGACTGATATTGATTTATTCAGTGGCGTTGCTATTGTCAGTTACCTTTGTATTTTCAGTTTTACTTGGTAAAATAGGTACCGTACGCCATTTGTACGTTTGACAGATATACGCCATGTTTTTCCTCGCCTCTTACCGATCCCGCGTAGCTCCAAATAAACTAGCCAAACTATACAAAGTGAGATCATTTTGACAACGTTTTAAAATAAAATATTTGGAAAAGTTATGAATATACATTTCAATTGTTTAGCAGTGTATTTAAAGGCCATACTGGGTGTCCCATTATATTCTGACTCTTTTAAGAGCTTATATCTTCGAAACGGATCTAGATAAGATGCGGTTTCCAGTTAGGTTGAAAATTACCGTAAGTTTTGTTGTGACACATTTATATAAATGGCATACTTCCGGTTTAGTCGCTAGAAAAGTCGCATATTTTAACTTCATAACTGTACCTCAAAGTTTGAAATCGGTGCACAGAAAGCGAAGTTAGATAACTTTTACTGGGATACTGTAATGATTCAGATATCGTATTAATGAATAATAATCAAGGAGGCGTTAGTATTTCACATCACAAAAATATTGCGATCATTGACAGAACGTCACATTGTGTTTTATATTCAATAAAATTAAAGTGTTTAATCTCTCAAAATGCATTATACAGCACAAGAAAAATCTCAAACAATATTTTTATATGCCCAAACTCAATCCCATGTTCAGACTAGAAGACGATTTAGAGGATAGTTCAATAAAAATCCTCCTGCTACAAATACCATTTAAACATGGTTAACCAAATTTAGGAATACTGCTTCCATATCTAGAGAAAGAAGAACTGTATGTAGTTTATGAGCTTAGAGATCCGAAAATTTCAATTAGAAAAATAGCATCAAATTTGGAAATGGACAAAACAAAAGATTTTAGAATTCTAGAAGTTCTCAAATTTATACCTTACAAAATTCAAGTTCTACAGACCATTTACGATCGGCACCATGCTAAAAGAGTGTTTATGTGTGAAACTTCAACAGATTTGTACAGAGCATATCCAAATATTAGAATTATCATGTCTGATGAGGCTGCGTTCCATATGAATGGACGAGTTAATAAACATAACTGTAGAATTTGGGGATTAGAAAATCCAAGAGAATTTCATCAACATGAAAGAGATTCTCCTAAAGTTAATGTTTGGTGTGCAGTGTCTCGTGAGAAATTATATGGGCCTTTCTTTCTTGCAGAAAATACAGTTCGTGGTAATAATTATACCGATATGTTGGAAAACTTTTTCTATCCCTAGTTAGGACAAAACTGTATTTTAAACCAAAATGATTACTTTCAACAAGACACAGTACCTTATGTTTGCAGTCAGTATAATTAGAAATACGTTGGATTGAAATTTTTTACTAATTTTATGATATAGGTACTGTTAATAATACTAATAAACAGTTGTAGATAAAATTTTGTACGTAACACGTGTGAGAGGGATTATTAACGCACGCATGTGAAGTTTGCACCACGAGGCCGTAGGTCGAGTCGTGTAATCACATGTTCATATCCCACTAATTACGTAAATAACTATTTCCTACTAGCGTGCGCACTCATTTTAGTGCGGAAAGAGTAAATTTGTCAAGGTTCAGTGCGGAAAAGTAAAGTTGTCAAGTTTTTTGGGGAGTATACTGACATTTCAATATTAAAATATATATTTGTATGATTGTAGTTTACCAAATGACTGAAAAGTTAATAAATAGTCCAGTAACTGAAGACCTGAAAATAGGCAAATTTGTCCGCCGGTTTACAAGTTAATTTTATAGACGGTAGCATTTCTAGAGGTAGTGCAGCCGCGTAAGCGAGGGGACGTTTGGATGCGATTATCTCGAAAACTATTGAATTCTCGACAAAAATGATGAGATCCATTTTTGTAGATAATTTAACGACCTTCACTTTTTACCCAAAACAAAAATTGTCCAAATTGTATATTTCGGGAGATATTGGCGGAACACCGTTTTTTTGGGACTTTAGGGGCCATTTTGGACCTTTAGCTAAGAGGCAATCTTGGAGAACTTTCTCTCCCTTTGAAGTACCTGTCAAGACCTACAAATTAAGCCAAAAAAAATAATTGGACAAATATATTGATAGGTTTGCCCCTTCAGTTACTGGACTAAAATTGATTATAATTCTGCTATAATTTTTAATAAAAAAAACTTATTTTTCAATCATTTTTCAATGGCTCTGGTATAAGCCTCATCAAATGAATGTCAAATAATAATAATTAATTTGTCGATATGTATTTAATAGGAAATGTTTCGTTATATTAGCTTTTGGGTTTTTTGCCGCATGCTAGTGGAATAAATAGTGTACCTACCACGTGCGTAAAGTGACTTTTCCGCACGCTATTGCAGATGGCCGAACGACGCTTTAGCGAGTGCTTTCCGCTTTCCGCACTAGTTAGGTAAACTACTATATTCTTCCAGCGTGCGGAAAAGTCCACTTTTTCGCACAAATTTTAGTGCGGAAAGAGCCACAGTCTTTGGGTAGTATACTGACATTTGAATATTTAAAATATATATTTGTATGATCGACTCTCCCCCAAGGAGCTGTGAGACCTGGTCGTTGGTGGAGGAGCCGAGTAGCTGTTCCTTCTCAGGAGGAATACGTGAAACCAAAGACAGCTCAACGGATTCCTGTGAAATGCAGAAATACGATATCAGGATCTTCAGCGTGGAGAGTGGACTGTTTTATTGTATAACAATTTATTCCATAATATTAGTTATTATAATAATTGTTTATAGTAACAGTACAGTTATTAAACACAAATCATAAATTGTTCTCTTTGCTTGTTGAAGCATAAGAAACAACAGTTATATTATTAGAGGTGCTTGGTGAACTTTCATCTCCTCCATCTCTATTACTCTATTACCAATTAAAGAAGCACATTAAAGAACTAACGTTTAATCATTATTAATATATTTTTGATAATAGAAAGTCCATTTTTCAATTATAATCAATACATACTTAGCCCTTTGGGCTTTTCGTGGCAATATCAAATGTTTTCAAATAGTAAATTTTGAATAAAACGGCGACGTCTATTGACACTTGCTAAGATGTTGCTAGGAAAGCCGTGCGATTAACTTCACAGCTGTGCGTTTTTTTACAGTGCGTAATAGACATCATTACATTGATGCCGACTGTGTGTTATTGGCTGATTACAGGTGAGGTCGTAGGTAAAATAATTTTCCTCTTATAAGGCTCGTTGTAACAAACACGAGAGGTTTGTATTATATCGGGAAGATCTGGGTTGTATAATGAAAAACTGTCAGAAATACTGTCAACGACAGTTTAGAGTTTAAACAACACGAAATTCACCCGGTATCAATACAAATATGGAGTGTAATCCTACAGAACAATTTAATGTATGAGATATTCAGGAACATATCGATGCAAATTTTATTCATGAAATACTAAAAATAAATACATTTTTATTCAAGCATATACCTACTTATTAAACACGCAGTTATTGAATACGTACCTACTAATGTCGCTACGGGTGCCACAGTTAATCGTTTCTGTAGTAGACGTTGAAGTTTGTTATTTTTCCAAACAAATCCTTTGTCATCTTGTAAGTATGGTTTTATTGATGATCAATTGCTGTGTGCTGCTATTTTTATTAGAGCTCGTTCTTTAATTTCGCTTCTACCTAATTTGCTGATTGCTGTTGCTCGATTTGAGTGATTTGTAATTTTGCCACGTTTGATATCTATAACAATGCGTTGTGATGAGCATTTAGTCAATTTGAAAATATCTGTAATCCCAATAAGCCCATTTTTATACCAGCCTTTAGAATTTTTCTTCTTCATAAAGGGATTTGGTGTAAGTAATATCCTGTCCAATTTTATGGAAGTGCCTCGTTTTTTCATCAACTTTTTCAATAAGCGTACTGAGCCAATATCCTCCTCTGAAATATTAGGCGTATTATGCTGTCACATAATTTATTTTTCTCGATACGTCCAGTTTCTTTTCCATTTCTTCAATTTCGGATATGCAGTAAGTTGCTTTCTTCTCCGCGCCAAGCAAATTCAAAGGCCAAAATGTGATAAAATTTCTTTTGGAATCCTTCCTGTTCACTTTCCTTATACATCTGGCCAATAAAAATACTTCACATTAATTAAGACTCACAAATTGTTTCAACTACCGGTAGTCTTCTCCGTCACATTTTCGTATGTTAAAAGCCTAATCTTGCAATACAATTTCTTGATGGAAGTATCTGGCTCAAGTTTATATCCTGCATCGTAAAAAGTAGAAAATTGTCGCCAGATTGATTATTGAGTAGCAAACTGTATTAGCAAGCACACAGTTTCATTGATCGTAGACTTACCGAATCGACTCATTGATAGTGTTTAATAATTTGATAAGTTGTTGCAAAATGTCAACTATTTATTTTGGCTACTGACATCGCGACACCACGAAGGGCTCCATGCCATTATCTATAAAAAACATGATATCTACATACAAGTGAAGCTGA
>CAJUYI010004446.1:0-16748 GCA_910591695.1 Galerucella pusilla
TGCAATAACTTGCTTAGGATAAACAATACAAAGGAAATAAATGTTTTAAATAAAAGTTGTTTTATTTGCACCGACACACATTTCTAAAATATGTTTGAGATATACCGGGTGTTCAGCATAAGAGAGACAGCATGAAGTTCACATTTTTTCAATAGTACACCCTGTATTGTTGTTATCATCGAATAAAGCGCTACATTCTGCCTATATTTTATCTTCCAATAAATAAATCCAAGTTGGAGTTGGAGCGGAAAATATGAAGATTTATCGGAAGTGGCTATAGTTTTTTCCAATATGTGAGAAGCTGACCTGACCTGAGACAAGGTTGTATTTATTTTGTTAGCGGATAATAAATTATCACCTGAAAACTCTATAATACTTTTGGGTCATTCTTTTATTTTTTTCATGAGGCTTAGTGCGGTTCTGCACGATAAATCCGAAGAGTTCTATGGTTTTATTCCATTTCAAGCCTAATTCAAGTCAAGTCAGTCTAGTGGAACAGCATCGTTTTTTGAAATAGTTGTCTAACAGCGTACATTTCTATTGGCGCTCATACCAAACATGCTATCTATAAATCAACCATGGAGCTAGTATTGAGAGGAGTCGCTACGCCTATCATAAAAGTGGTATCGGTTTCGCCATTTTACTTCCACTTCTCTGTCAACTTGACATTAGTATTGTTTTGTGGATGTGAATTGGGTATTTTTGGATTTTCTTTTTGTTAGTGTCGTTTTTTTCTATTTCAATAATTGAACAATAATGGTTTCTTGTGCTTCACGAAGTTGTACAAGTAGAGACAGTGTAAATACGAAAAAATCATCAGGAACAACATATTATAGGTTAGTAAACAATCGAAAGGACTGTACTGGAATATATTTCTTTGTGCTCCAATAAGTTTTATTCAACTTCATATTATATTTAATGTTTGTAGATTTCTTAGAACTCCATCAATAAAAGATATGTTGTTGATATTTGTAAAAAGAGGTTCTTGGCAGACAACAAAATACCTACAGTGATTCTATATTATAAATTTCACTAGTGAATATATGTTTATTGATTGAAAATTTAAATAGTCCGGCTCTGCCGACGACGCCATATTGCTCACATCACAATGTCACTCATGTGATACCACTTTCCTATTATAAGATAGTCGACTGTGTCATCTCCTCTTGATAGTAGCTCCATGAAATCAACAAACTATAAACGCAGTATTTCGACCCCTGTATATACCATACTGGAAAAAAAAATTAATGCAACAAGCTACTAACAGTAATTACACAAGTGGTGGTAATATTTGGATAATTTTAACTAGATGCACGAATCTTTATTGCTATAGAAATCTCACGGGGGGACAAAGTGTCCAATCCAGATACCAATTTTTGCCATACCATGGAAAATTATTGTTAAATTAAAACTGGAATAATAATGAATCATCCTATGCAAAGATTCCTATGTGAAGTAATTCATTTAACTCTTAAATCCTTTTGTTTGGGATCAAACAATACTAGTTTGAATAATCTCATTTTTACATACAATTACAGGAAGTAGTGGATGATATAAGAGAGCAAAACGAAAACATAATCACTATGTGGGATTGGAACGCAAGAGTTGGTGAGGATTACAATAGAGGAATGGGTTGTATGGGAGTTTATGGAGAGGAAACAATGAACAGAAATGACCGTAAGATGATAGGTTTTTGTCAAAGTAACGATTTAATAATAGGTAATACGATGTGGAAACAAAAACTGGAGGATAAATATACATTTGTAGCGGAAGAAAGAAATGCGAAAAGTTTAATCGATTACATAGTTTATACACAAAACCTATCAAATATGGTGGAAAAAATAGAGACAAGAAGAAAGGCTGAGCTGGGAACAAACCACAGATTAGTAATAGCGGAGTATGAAGCAAAAATAAGAAATACAGAAGAAGTAAGATTCAGTAGAATTGCAATAAGTAAGTTAAGAAATACAGAAAAAAAATCTAAATATCAGGAAGAAACAGATAGGGAATTCGGAAAAATGATGAATGAAAATAATGAATGGACACTCGAGAAACGGTGGACAGTATTTGAACAAATAATACTTGGAAAAGCTGAGGATGTGGAAGAATTTAGTTCAACAAATATTTATGAAGGACCAAGTGGTGGGACAAGGAAATACAAACATTAGTAAAAGAAAAGAAAATTGCATGGAAAAAATACCTTCAAACAAAAACACAAGATGATAAGGAAATATATAACGGTAAAAGAAACATAGTCAAGGAAGCGGTTAAGAAAGCGAAAAGGAATTCCTGGAAAGGATTTGCAAGAGAGATGTCAAAGATACATGCATCAGATAGTAGAAAATTTTGGGCAGCAATAAAAAGATCACGAGGAAGTGAAGGAAAAGATATAAGAGCAATAAAAAATGAAAATAACGAATTGGAGACCGAAATAAATCAAATATTAAAGACTTGGAAAGAACACTGGAAAAACATTTGGTGACAGTTTGAAGGAGAAAACATCAAATATAGTTGAAGAGGAAGGGAACGAACATAAATACCATACACTCCAAAGAGAAGATATGGAAGAGGCTATAAAGAAACTTAAAATAGGAAAAGCCAGTGGGGAGGATGAAGTAGCGCCAGAGATGATAAAATGGTTAGGAGAAAAAGGAAAAAAATGGCTGCTTCTTATATGCAGGGAAGCATGGGTCACTCAGAAAATCCCCAAAGAATTATATACCAATATGTTTAGCCCAAACCAGCTTTAAAATATATAGGAGAATATTAGAGATCCGATTAAGAAGTCATATAGAAGCGACATTAGAAAAGGAACAAGCAGCTTTCAGACCAGGAAGGCAAGCGAATGATAATACAGCGATGGGCAAGTGTGTGGAACCAAGTAAATATCTCTGGAATTATTAGAGATATCAAAATGAAATTTGGAAGGTGGATACAACAGTAGATTGCCTATTTGTTTTCATAATTTTTAACAATTTGGAACTTCCGGTTTTACCGGAAGTAATGTCGATTTTTAAATTTGCAATGGAACAACCTGTATATTATTTTAGTTTCTGATTAAACATTTTATTACGATTACAAAAATATCGGGTTCGATATTTTTTATTTCAATACCTACCGAGATATTAACAGAAAAGTAACTAAGGAAAGGAAAATTTACAAACCGACATGCCTATTGTCAAGAAGTAAACGGTGCTCAGTTTGAACATCTAATACATTGATTTTAGTTTTGAAAATCACTCAGTTTCAGTTAATAATTATGATTATTTCTTCAATGGATATTAGATTTCTCCTTTCCTTAGTTACTTTTCTGCTAATATCTCGGTAGGTATTGGAATAAAAAATATCGAACCCGGTATTTTTGTATTCGTAATGAAATGTTTCATCACGAACTAAAATAATATACAGGGTGTTCCATTCCAAATTTTAACATCGACATTACTTCCGGTAAACCCGGAAGTTCAAAATTGTTAAAAAATATGAAAACAAATAGGCAATCTATTGTAGTATACACCTTCCAAATTTCATTTCGATATCTCTAAAAATTCCAGAGATATTTACTTGGTTCCACACATTTGCCCATCACTGTATATACATTTTAAGGATAATACAATTGAAGCGGAAGAAGAAATGTATTTAGCATTTATAGACTTGAAGGTAGACTTGATGCAGTAGGAAGAGAAAAAATTTGAGAGGTATTGGAAGACTTAGAAGTACCGAAAGCTCTAATTAATATAATTAAAATCACATACGAGACTGTCAAATTAAGAGTGCATATAGAAGGTCAAAGATCGGAATAGTTTTCAATGAAAAAAGGTATAAAGCAAGGTGATAGCTTAGGCCTACTGATGTTTGTTATTATTATGGACAAAATAGTGAAGGAAATAAAAATACAAGGAAGAAATCTGGACACGATAATAGGGTACAGGAACATGGTAACGGTCAAACTAAGTAACCTACTATACGCAGACGATATCGTACTCATATCAAAATCGAGAAATAAAATGCAGAAACTAATTCTTTCTGGCAAGAGAAATAGAAAAGATGAAAATAACAATAAATACAGAGAAAACCAAAGTAATGATAGTAGATGGAAAACAGGCGAGTGATTACGAGGAATTGAAATGTAATCACAAAACATTAGAAAGAGTAACAACCTATAACTACCTAGGATTGGAAAGAACAAAGGAAAGTCATTAGGAGAGATGAAGGCATTAGCCAGGGATAGAAAAGAATGAAAAACATGGGTTCAGAAAGAACTCCAATCCGACGCCTGAGAAGGCATAAGGATAAAAGAAAGAAAGAATATGTTCTTTGCATGAGCAAAGCAGAGCCAATACAATTTGTTATACTAGTCATATTCTTAAGTTTGGGTACCCATAATTAATTATGTTCTGAATTCAGGTTAACAAACCTGTGAAAGTCAAGCTTCAGGACACTCATTGACACAAACTGAGGTACTTGTGAAGCTCGATTCAACTATATAATATATATGATGGAATATCAAACCAGTATTAATTACTGATAACTCATATTGATATATCGCATTGGCTTAGTTCAATTAAATGTATTTATCAGCGGAAGTATATTAGAGCTAGGAACTGTATACAATCTACAGGAAATGTGCACAATGTCCAATTGATTTGGGAAATGTATGAAGTAATTTGTCAAAGGTTCCTTAACATAAATATGGATTTTCCAGGTAATCTTTTGAGTTTTCAATGTATATTCTGAAATTGCTAAATTATTAGTAATAGGACTGGAAATATTATATCATGAAATTAGTGTTAAGTGAAGAAAGAACAAAGCCCTCTGAAAGCCTCCGTGACTTAGTCACAAATGGAGTGAGACGCATTGAAATGTCTGTACAAAATATCGAAAATGTTTCTTATTGGTGCTACTCTTTAGTTCCTACTCTTTTTGTCGTCAGGAAGGATGTATCTCAGCAAAAATGCTAAGCGTTGGAGAGTCTTCATCAATCTGTGTGTTTCTGATGCCAGTGCCACAAAAAGTACACACATTTTCGGTACTTTGTCTAGTATTTCATTTTCATCTATCTGTTTTTTACCTATTTCACGTGATAATTAATTCGCTTGAGTCAAAATAATTTGGTTAGTACCATCTACTATTAAATTGAGAATTTCATCAGTTATTATACATTTCTAGCAATCTGAAGTATTGGTTTTGCCTTTTAAGGTTCGTGTATTTCCAATCAGATTAGTAGTTTCATTATGAGTCCGTGTCCCATCCGTTTGGAAGGTTTACGCTTTTGCTATTGAATGTTCACACCCTTACCGAGAAAAAATGACAACCCAGCTGTGGATCTTTTTTAACTTTCATGCATCCTCTTCCGAGGTCTCTTTATACCTGAAAGCTTCCTGAATATCATTCACCTTCATTTCATTTCCTTTCACAAATTCATCCTCGCTATCGTCTGATTGCTATTTATTAATGACTTCATCCATAAATCCCTGCAAACGAACCTGCTCTTCCTCATTAGAGTATATTTCTGGAGAGAAAATAACAATGTGCTGGAAATCTATACTCTGATCGAGCAAGGTGGCTGAGTATTCTTGATATTTCCTGTTTCAGTTCTGCATAAACTGCTACTATTACTACTATTCATTTGAATTCCGTTGATTTCGATTTCAATTCCACAGCTGTAGCAATTTACAATTGTTAGTGATGGACAAAACTTCATTTCCACTGATTTCTAATTTAAAACAGACCATTTTATTACTATGGAGCTTCCGGTACCTACTGGAAGTGGAACAACAAATTCAATTCAATTCAGTTTTATTGATAAAAGATGAACAATAAAAAACTTTCCTAATAAAATGAGTTATAATCCCCAATATTTCGACAGCCATTGATTATTAGTTCTATTCTAAATTATTTCACCAAATTTGATAGACAGTTAATTTCTGTGAACCACTTTTCAACCTGGAATAATTCCATTCGCTAAGCAAATTAATCAATTTCTACGACAAAAGTAATCAGTCGAATTGCTTCAATACAAAATATACAAAGAAAGTGAACTGAACAGATAATCAATTATCCACCTACATAATAACTAACAGTGAAATTAATCGGAGTCGTTGAAATCAAACCATCTGAATCTGAAAAGGTTTTCTGACAGAAGACAAGCACAATTCTAAGCTCACGATGACAATCCGACAAATGATGCCAAATACATCAAAAAGTTGATAATGGGAAAAATTTTCAGGAGGCTAGAACGTAATCTACCCTCATGTAGAAATGCAATCGACAATGATGCATTTGCCGAAATGAGAGAGACATTATTTTTTCATAGAAAGGTTATAAATTATTTTAAAACGATTTCTTCACATGAATTGTTAACAGTGGTTTGGAAAAAAGTATTTCAGGAGAAATTAATACAGAGTGTTTCATTTATTTTAATAACAGATGAATGTAATGGGTTATAAAGAGACTAGGGAAAGGTGAAAAAGAATATAGACAACATTGAATAGATGATGCTTCTACTTGATGAAGATCTATACTGAGCAATGAAATGAAATGCTATGATTGAAAGTGATGCTTATTTTAAACTTGTGATGTGTCTTGCTAATACAGTAGCGTTATGAAGGTACATGGAAGACATAATAAAATTTGTACAGTATTTATTTTGGGGTGACATTCACTGATACCTAAGATATCCATTGTGCCCCCTCACTTCTACTTAGTTTCTGAGAAGATTCTCAAAAACTAGTAGCTCCTTTAGTTTTATTTCCCGGAGGAATTTCAGGAAATCTGCAGGCTTCAAATTAGGATAATGTTCCTCTTCGATCCAGTTAGCTCCCATGTGCTGTGCCCTAGGATTCTGAAGTGTTGTGCAGCTAGAAAGTATGTGGATGAAAGTCTCTTCTTCCATGTCACAAAATTCACATTTTGAGCTTTCTCAGGAATAAGTGTCAAAGTGGCTGAAGAAGCTACTTTATGCACATCAGAATTATTAGCCGTTCATGTGGCAGTTGAAAGAGTTCGTAAAGTGGGAAACCTTAATTCCTTGATGTCAACTGATTCCAAAAGTGCATTACACAACATTCATTGCCAGAAAATGATTGCATGGTGAAGCTTCATATTCAGAGTTTTGTATCAGAGAACTATTTTGGGAGAAATGTTATGGTAATAATATTGAGCAGGGCAGGATTCCCAGACATTAAGGCATCAACGGTAATAAAGAAGCAGATTTGTTGACTGAGTATGGAAAAAATGAAGAAAAATTCCAATAAAGAACTTATTTTTCAACGACCTTATCAAATATGTTATTATGTTGTATGAACGCCATTTGATAAAAAAGTATGCTCGCGTTTGATATTTTTAAACAGGAGCCCCTATGTCACGTTTCATGAATACCACCATGTAAAATAAATAATAACATTCGTTAGAAATGTCCTCCCATTATTTTTTAAATTCGTTTAATTCGAATATTGACTTATAATTATCTACACACCAAATGAAATTACAATTTCTAAAACCGACTTCCAAATGAAAAAATAGCGTTCATAAAGCGTGAAAGGCCGAACCTATATCACTTTGGTCTGCCGCACAAAAATTTACAACCGTTCTAACACAAAAAAAATCGTGCCAAATATTCCCTCTCCATTTCTATAAATCTACCCGATCCCCCAATAAACACGACCAATTAGCCTAATACCTTTCCTCTTTTATTTATAATGAAATTACACCAGTGCGACATTTTAGGAATGTAATGACGCAAAAAAAAGGGCCTTCCCATTGAGTTATCACAACGTATAGGAATTAATCCTAGAACGGTTGACGTCGCTAATGGATAATGGCGGCTTGATGTGCGACAAAGCATTCTTGATGCTTGCTTCCTGAAAAATAGCTTTCGTTACACGTTAGGTTAGTCCAGGCAGTGATAACGACAAGCATTGTTTGCAAAAATTAATATAAGGAGGGTATACTAAGGATCGAAAAAGGGGAGAAACATGATTTCTAAACTGTTTGATACATATTTACAGAATTTTGAGTAAAAACATTATTCAAAAGGAATAGTAGTGTGGATTATGATGACAGTATTTGGCAACGATGCGTGATAGTGGAAAATTATGGAGTTAGTGTAAAGCATGTTTGAATTTTACGATAAAAAGTAGACATTTTCTTATTGAAGACCTATAGGCAACAGCAATATAGGCCATAATGTCCTTATCAATGAGTAATGTGCAGTTTCAAGATCAACAAACACCTGTTTACCTAAAAAAAATGGTTGAACAATATCCCTATTCATTTCAAAATGAGTTTTTCTCCTTCCTATATTGTGGGGAGGAACAGAGAGGTTTCTAGATTCATCCTTTTTATTGAACAGGTTAGGCCAGATCTCAGGTTCTCCATATATTGGACAGATGTGGTTTCTTCTTCCCCATGGTGAAAAAACTCAGCCTAGCTGGTCCGTCACAGTGTGATTGTGTGTTGATGTTTTTTTCTGACAAAGCCCGCCAATCCAAGGTTAACGTGTTTGTTCAGTTTACAGTGTTTATCAGTGTACCACACAACAAAACTTTTCAAGAAGTCAAGATATTTTTCGATATCATTGAAATATCCACTCCATTGGTTGCTCCACAGCCGAGGCAAGAGAGCTAGCCAAGGCATTGAATCTTCTTTTCAGCTATGTGTAAACATATAATCTTTTCCCAGATAATTGAATGATGCTACTGTTAATTTTGATTACTGATTTTATTCAAATTATCACTTGGAACATACCATAAAAACAAACTTTCTATTTAAGCATCAAGTAATACATCTGTTCACTTTTTAGTACGATCAATGCTCGGAGGTCAAACATTGCGTCAATGCACTTGAACATTGAATTTTTGTTTCAAGTCCTGTTACTCTTTTTCGAGACTATACAGCTTTCCATTTAATTTCCTGTCAAATTCAATACTTGGTTTTTTTCAATCGGACAGTCAAAACGTCGTGGGAGACCCGATATGTCTTCAAGGTTTGATGCTTCTTCGCTTTTTATAGTTGTATTATTGATGAATGCAAAAATAAACAGGAATGTGCCAGTATGCATTTATTCAACCGAGCGCCAGTTTGCAAGAAATAAATTTCATCATACAATATTGTGAATAGCGAGATGGAAAACAGTCTGGCTCAACTTATGTTATTATCTGGAAAGGAAACGACTAACATTAAAGAATAATAAACATAATATATAATCGAAACTAAAACAATAAATATTTATTTTATGTTTTTGACCAATAAAAATATAAGCTTTTTTCGAATGTGAAGATTTGGTATCTACTGAATTAAAGATGCTACTTTAGAAAACATATCATATGGAAAGAAAAGAAATAAAATCAATTATATCACAAGATGATATCAAAATGTGTTTGTATGCTGTTGTAAAAATAAACTCCGAATAAAATGATTTCCCAGATGTCATTGAGTAACAATAACGTATTTTTCTCGTCTATATGAACCCACATTTTTTCAAGTAACTCTTGTCGAAGTTGATAAAATTTCAGGGTAACTGAAAATATTATTCTTTCCCAGACTCGTTTATTTGTTCCTCAAACATATTTTCTTTGGTCTTCGATGTGAAAATATTGCTTTCTTCTACAGTGGAAAAGCTGATTGGAGCGATGTTTGAAATTGTTTCACGATTCAACTATAGTTGTGTTTTTGAACGCAATTATCACTTGGGTCATAAAGTATTCTGAACTTAGCATCTTTTAGAGCAGGGTCAATGTGAATTATTTCCAATATACAGGGTGATTCATACGCAATGGGCCAAATTGTAAATCAACGTTCAGAAGGACAAAATAATAATATTTTCATTAACAATAATGGGCTTAAGTCTGCTCCTTACTGAGGTACAGGATGTTAAAGCGAAAAAAATAAAATATATTTCTGTTAATAGATCAGCTACTTTTCTACATAATGATTTGAAAATTGGGTATGAACTAGTTTTTGTAAGGGTAAACAATAATGTGTAAGGGGATTTGAGTTAACTCGTAGATGTCGCCACATGCGCTATATGAATTAGATAAAATCAGCTACAAATTTTTCATCGGTCATTATTTTACAATTTACTTATTCTATTTGGATAGCCCCATCATTTCTGTAAAAAAAAGTTATACTTCTTCGATCTTCAAAATATTAACGATTTTCGAGATATTTGAATTTTACTAATTCACTACACTACATTTCACGGTGGTCGACGTAGCATTAATCTGTTGCTGTGTTCGTTTTATTAACTGGCGTACAATAAATGTGTTTTATTACGTAATTTTTGCATGGTTTTATTTTAATATTATTACCAATTATCAATTACGGTTAGGTGAATGTCAACATTTTATGGCATGCTTGTGTCTTGCTCGAAATAGAGCAAGTGTTTTAAAGACCAGTTATCCACGGATACTTGAAGCTATTTTTTTTTATTAGTGCACTTTGGAATTATAAATACTGGTCTATAACTACTACAACAACAAGAAATGGAAATCATAGATGGAAATAAGGAGTAAATGTCGAATGGTTGAATTCGTTATGTGTATGATGTATACCTACCTTGCGTTGTCATGGAAATGAGAAAAGCATAAACTAATTTGTATTTTGTTGGAGGTTCTGTGAATGTCAATAGTATTAATTTCAATACCATTTCCCAAGATTTGAAAAATCGAATTATTAATATTCCAAACAATACCAACGGCACTTTCCATTTTAATTTATAAATTTGACATTGTTAAGTATTGTTCGAATAAAAGTTTTGACGTTACAAACTACTCCTGTTAGATCAATAATAAAAAAATTGTCATTTAGACATGATTTAGATCATAGATTTCGACTTCGTTTCTAGAGTTGTTGATGTTGCCGCAGTAACTTTAAAACACGCGCGTGTTCGATTTAAACACGCTGAGGCGTGCTTTAAATAGGTAAAATGGTTCACAATAAAAAAAATAGTATACCTAATACGTGCGTAAAGTGACTCTTCGCACTAGTTAGGTAAACTAATATTTGCTACTTTTCCCACTTTCCACTTCTCCGCACTAATTTTAGTGTGAAATGGATTTGTGAAGTTTTTAGGAATATACTGACATTTAAATATTCAAAATATTGAACTTTAGTGACGCAGTCGCTGGCCCTTCCACCAGTGAGCAGCTGTCGCTTCTGACCTCTTATCTCAACGTGAGATACCGTAAGGTTTTATAAATGTCCCCTACTTTTCAACGGAAGATTCTCTGCTAATAAAATTGAAAAAGTAGACTTGTATAAAAACGATAGGTGAAAATGGTCACATCAGCAGGGGTATAAAAAATATTTATTTGGATAAGAATTCAACCTCTCATTTGGGAATATATCATATTGATTAAAAAAATTTATAATCAGACTACTTTTCCGCACTCCAAAGATTTTTTCCTACGATCACGTAATAATTACACCAAATAATGTGTAATCAACATCTGACATATTAATACACCAAATGTTACAATCAAAGTCAACACATAATTGATTTGGATTAGTTGGTATAGTGAACGTAATATTTTCGCTTAACGTATCGAATTACAGTCGAACAAAGAGCCGACAACTTTAAGTTCGCATAATATCTATTACGGCAAGTATACAACATCAGACTTCTGACGAAGAGTACGCGGGTTCTATCCTCGACCGCGCCCTTAATTTTTTTAATCAAGAAAATGACAAAAATTTCACTTTTCAAATAGATCGCTCCAAATTTAGATATTACATAGGTGAATCTAATTAAAAATTACATATTTGACAGCTTGCCAGTGGTCAATCTTAATAAAAATTCAATTGACAGCTTTTTTATCCGTACACGTACGGATAAGTTACTTTTCCGTACGCTTATGAATGAAGGCCACTTTCCATAGAACTAGACAGTGCGATATATCACTTTCCTATGTGATCGTAGGAAAACTGCTTTTGACGGTTTTCAAATTTGATGGATACACCTTTAGCGTCCACGATCATGGGTATGTCCTCTGACACCTGATTAATGACCGAGCAAGCACGATTTCTATGGCCTAATCCACTGCCGGAATTTTGTCGAAAAGCACCTTATCTGTGAATACTTCAGTAAATGCATAAGTGTCACTATTATTCCACCCGTGTCGAGGCAAAACTTCTGCTTAGAAAATAGTGTCACATCATAAAAATTCTCAAATAATAATTTAGAGTTATTGAACTTTAAATTTTTATTTTTCAACAATTTTCGATGAGCAATATTAATACAAGTGTGTATCCTGAGTAAGAACCTCCAAAATAAAAATTGGATTCAATACTTAATTTGTAACATTGATTTATTTATTCTCAAAATTGTAAGAAAATGCAATTTTTTGACATATATGAGGTAATGAAAAAGTGAATAAACATTTTAAAATATTCTTAAGTTGTGTTATAGTTGTTTTGCGTTTTGGTATATGAAATTTTATGTATTCAATAAATTTGATAGGACTGTACATTTTTATCAAGCGATGCCTAATAACCAAAGTCTGCGAGTTTTATTAAATTTTCACAATCGATTGAGTTATATGGCGGGAAAAAATTGTGTAAGCTTAAAGCATCGTATTGTCAATATTTACCAATCCAAAAATCAACATCTTTGCCTACTCACTAATGGTGGAAAACGATAACAAAAACACAATTTGCTTTATTAGAGTTTATATTAAGGTAAATATTTGCTTATTTGTTGCCAGCTGCGAGTTGGAAAAGCTATTAAAATCAAATTAAAATGAAGAATTGTAAGAAGTGAAAATAGAGGTGTCATCTTAAAGTGGTATGCTAAATATATAATAAGGTGAAAATGAGAACAAATAATAGAGTTTCTGCGATGCTTTGATAGATTTAGTTATATGAAACATTGAAAACAAGGTGGTGTGAGGAAGTGGGATACAGCAGTTCCATTCAATAGCGAGATGAATAAGTGCTAGTTTGGAAATTTTGATGTCACGAATTTTTTTGAATTTATCACAAAAAGTGAGGAGTATCTGTATCTGTAGAGTGAGTGTGTAGGCTCACAGCTCTTAGGCCACATGTGACCCATTGTACAAACTCCCGAGGAGTTGTCCTCCTAGGTCATTGTCCATCCTGTCCTTCTCAGGAAGGTGGACAGGTCACTAGGAGACATCTCCTTTATATCAGCAGGTGTAGGCCAAGACTCACCGAACACACACTCCCTTATTGGCGATAACTCCGGACACTCGCATAATACATGCCTGACAGTTTCATCTTCCTGTTCACACATCCTGCATAGAGGTGTGTCCACTAACCCCATAGTATGGAGGTGTTTCCTTAGTTGACAGTGACCAGTCAGAGATCCTACTGTTAAACGTAGGTTTTTCCTGGTCATCGACAAATATTTCTTCGGCGCCAGCTTCCCAGGGTCGCCCAGGGTGATCCTTGCAAGACTGCATCCTTTGATTCCATCCCATCTCTTGAGGGATTGAGCATGGGTGTAACGTTTGGCTAGTTCCGCAATTGTCGAAGTCGTTAGGCCGTAGGTGTCACTGGGTCCAAGAATTTTTAGTCCAGCGGCTTCCCTGGCTGAAGAATCAGCAATGCGATTTCCTTCACTCCTGTCGTGCCCTTTAACCCACCTCAGGATAATATTGTTATCTGCCGAGGCGTCAGCTAAATCTTGGTGGCACTCTAGTACTAGCCGCGATATAACACGTTGTCTGTTCAAGGCTAATAGGGCTTGTCTACTATCAGTGCAGATTATTATGTTTGTGCCAGAAATTCCTCTTCTGGTTAGTTCTTTTGTGGCAATTGAGATACCAGCCAGTTCTGTTTGAACCACGCTAGTATTGTTTCCCATTCCCCACTCAATCTTCAGGCTTAGTGCTCTCGAATAAACTCCACATCCTGAGCCATCTTTCATTTTTGAACCATCTGTATATATGCGTATTGAATTTGCAGCATCTGCCTCTGTGTTCTGTTTTATTTGAATTTTGTAGGGTTTGTTAAACAAAAACCTGGGTTCAATTGCATCGTTGGCTGCCTGCAGCAGAGGTAGCGCAGTGAGTGCTTCCTGCCATAGGCTTAACCTCAATTGGCCACTCCTACTTCGGGGCTTACACCAGCCGTGCGCAATCGTACCATGGCCATTAACGCAACCTCCTTGACGTACAGATCCAGAGAGGTCAGACAAGTAATTAGTTTCATTGCTGCGGTTGGTGTTGTTCTCATGGCTCCTGTGATGTTTAAACAAGCCATTCGCTGTATTTGATATAATTTTTTTTGGATGGCCGTTGCTTGTAGAACCTTCGGTCCCCATGCAATCGTTCCATACCTTAACATGGGTCTTATTATTGCAGTGTAGATCCAGGTGACCACACGGGGTGACGGACCCCATGTGCGTCCCACTGTCCTCCGACACTGCTCATAAGCCACATATGCTCTTTTTGCTCTGCTGTGTAGATGAGAGTTCCATGTTAGTTTCCTGTCGAGGGTAATACCAAGGTATTTCACATCTTCCATAAAGTTTAGTTTGCTTTTGAAGATTTTGGGAGGTTTCAAACCCGATAAACTTCTTTTCCTGGTGAAAAGGACCATCTCAGTCTTTCTGGGATTGATTGACAGTGAGTGTTCCTTACACCATTTTTCAATTAATTTAAGCCCATCCTGCGCTCTATCGCACAGTGTGTTCACTAATTTGCCAGTCTGCAAGATAACTATGTAATCTGTGTATGCAATTGTGTAGAATCCATTGTTGTTGAGGTGATTAATCAGGGTGTCTAGGACTATGTTCCATAGAAGGGGTGATAAGACTCCTCCTTGTGGACATCCCCTCATGACCAGTCCTCTTACTGTGATGTCTTCTACATTGATACTTATTGCTCTACTAGAGAGCATCTTGAGTATAAATTCTCCTACTACCAGAGGTACATTCCTGGAGTTGAGTTGCTGGGTAATTGTTGGAAAGGTTGTTTTATCAAACGCTTCCTCGATATCTATGAATATACCCAGGGTGGATTCTTTGTTGTCCAATGATCTTTCGATTCTGCCAACCACTTGGTGAAGGGCCGAATCAGTGGACCTTCCCGGAGTATATGCATGCTGATTTGGATGAAGTGGGTTGTGAACTAGCACTTCATCTCTTATATACCGCTCGCATAACCTCTCCATTGTTTTTAAAAAGAACGATGTGAGACTAATTGGTCGGAATGCTTTTGGTAAGGTATAGTCAATCCTACCTGGTTTGGGTATAAATACCACTCGTACTTCTCTCCACTTACTGGGAACATTCTGGACATTTTTCATAATACCTTGATTTCGTTACTATGGTAACAACGTTTCGATATATTGTCGAGTGTTGACAGTTCGTTGATTTTTAATTTGTCGTTTATGTCAAACTTATTATTTTATCTGGATTTAGTTTTGTTAATCACTCTGTTATAAACAGTAAAATGAAGAATTAAATGTATATCGAAGTGTCTGTCTTAAGCTTAGCTTTTTAATTTGAATTGTTGGGAGTATAGTTGACGCAATTCTTTTAGTCCCCTTCAAGTTATGTTGCGGAGCTAAACTCTGAAAGGTATTAATATTATTTTTGTCTACTTTCCAAACATGATTCTATATTGAATTTGATGTTACGTATTTATTAAAAGAGCGTTCGGTTTAAACGGGATAAAAGACGTGAACTGAGCCCTTTTTGTATCCCATTCGATTTTTCATGAAGAATTTTTGTACTTACACTGCATCATGATATACATTTTTATTATTTAATACCCGATGTCCCCAAAAAATTGTCTGTTTGTCTGTTCTCAAACGCATATCTTTTTGGAACATTTTCGAAAATGTATAATGTAAGGGTTTAATTGAAAACTGAGTTAATTATTTGGTTTAAAGAATATAGGCATTTACAGGTGCTTATGTTGAAAGTTTGCCTTAGAATTTCTTCTGATGTATCCGTCAACCATGGTGGAAATATTGTCTACTAACATTTTATTCTCAATTTCAACTTATTCAAATTTTTCTTTCTATGCTCTCTGTAGAAGAATATGTTGACAGTGAAATAGGTAAATATAAGTAAATAATTTTGATTCGTATATTGTATGTATATAAAGACGTTTAGGAATTAAAAATAACCTCAATTTTAGACAATTTAATTAACATTGTGGAAGTTTTATCTTTTCTTTATGTTTTTTTGTCAACTCAATGTGTTATCACTACCGTTTTTACGGTTACGGAACTAATTTTATCCTCTTCTAGATCCCTGGAGACCAAATTTACTCAATTCCACTTCCTATTGGGATAGCTTCAATCCTTTGTTGAGTGACAATTCGCTGTTAACAAATCCTGCTTTGCTGGAAGACAATTCGATTCTTGGCGATGCTTCATTGCGTTCACAGAATATCGTACCGTCGGCTACGAACGTTTATTTATGGGGTTCGTCATCGGTGTGGCAACCTTGGTCACCGGAAACTCCGATAACTCCGAGTACTCCTACAAGGACACCGCCGGGATTCGACGAATTGGTGCATCGAAAACAGGACGAGGTAAGATTTTTCTGGAAAATCCTATTAGCCGATCCAGAAAATTGTCCGAATCTTCCGAGTCCGTCTTGACAGATTGAATCTTTAAAAGGGATTCATTTATTTGTCAAAATTTCTATCTACCATGGACGTACTTTGAAATCTTTAAAAGGGATTCATTTATTTGCCTAAATTTCCATCTACCATGGATGTACTTTTGAATTTTTAAAAGGGATTCATTTATTTGCCTAAATTTCCATCTACCAT
>CAJUYI010004447.1:0-18521 GCA_910591695.1 Galerucella pusilla
ACGCTACCGAAACGTTGAAATAAAGAATTTAAAAATATTGTGGTTTACTATTAAATAGTATTATCCAAAACTTTTATGTAATTTTCCTGTATAAGTGCTTCGCATTATTACGAATATTGAATTAAGTTTGTAATGAGTAGAACGGGACATGGAAATTTCCAATGAAATTCCGAGATTAATAAAAAAAGGTAAAAGAGTGGAACTTTTCTAAACATATCACATTTTTATTGGAAAAACTTGTTCACGATCAACAAACCCTGATTTTGATTTTGAATTGGAAAATAAAATATTATTTTTGCGCGATCGATCTTTTTTGATTATTTACAGCATCGGTTGTCAGGTTAGTAGGTTGTGTTTACTGGTTTCTAAGTCTAACACGTCGGTAAGTGATTTACTTACCGTTCAGACGTCGGTAAGTAAACTACGTCTTAGCCCTACATACATTTAAGTGTTCCGAAATAATATATTACTTCATTCATTACACAAAAGAAACAAAAAAAATAAGAAGATTGATATTTTTAATGAACAGAATCGTACAGAACAATATGAAAAGTAATAAATAGCATGAACATAATTTCACCAAAATGCAAATTATATTTTAAACCGATCGAGAAGTATAAATGTCACTTTTGACATTTCATTCATTTAGAAGAAATTTAAATTATTTCATTCGAAATTCGACTATTTCAATACGATCGCGCAAAAAATGGTATAAGCATTTCGAACGTTAAGGGTAATACCGGTCTCCAACAAAACATTGCTGTCGACCGGTAAACAACCCTTACCGTTCTTGATACTCAATATACTATACTATACTACTAATTCAATAGTTCTTAACAAAATATTGTTATATTGATTCCCAGATAATAAGATTGAAATACGGTTATGCTTTCGTGTGAATCACATAAAATGCAATAGCTTTCCATTGATCAGATAATTAGATTATGCACAATTTTTTGGATTAGTTTTTTTATATCTACCAGATCATCAACTAGGTATTTTACGGAAATCATCTATTAGTCCATACATTCATGTACTGGTGGATCCGTAACTGTACCAGTACGTGAACACGTTTGTTCATACTTTATTCACACAGCTTATGAACTTTCATACACCTCTACAACTTCACCCTTCCCGGTTTTTCAATTGTCATAAATCCAACAATACCTCAAACACTAGGCTGCCAGAAATTATTCTTAAGTTTCGTGTAGAATTTCTTTTAGGTAGAACAGATCCGGTTTAATTTGAAAGTTTAGCTGAATTTTTGAATATCCTGATGCATATTCTCTGACTGCAATCAGAGCATTCTCAAAACATTCAGTATACACTTCTAGATCATCAACTTAACTAAATGTGTGAATCACGTGCATCATGTGCATCACGTGTTGGGACGTTACACCCCTGGGTTTCGTTCTTCTTTTGTTGATTTTGAAGGACCACCCTTTGCAGGGACGATTATTAAACTCGATTAATTTCACACCACAAACTATTTACTTTATTTAACATAAACAAAAAAAAAACATAGACATTGAACACAAATGCTGTTACATAATAATTTTATATACGTAATGTGTCTTTTAACCACTACCTCGTGGTGAGTACTGTTTTCTACACTGATTGACGATTGTCTTTCACGTACTTGACTTCACGCTCTCCTTCAGGCGGTGGTGCCGTATTGACTTAAATTAATTTTTATTTGGGGACTGAACATCACGTATTTCCAAATTGCTAACCGTTACAGGTTCATAAATTCACTCCACAATAATTTCATATTAAAGTTGTCAACCATTTATGACATCTGGACTAAGTACATGATGGGAAATGTCCAATTCACCATACCATGAAAACTCGATCACCCGGTATGCCTAATTACTCCCATATCTTCACTTCAAAAAATAGATATTGAGATGCGGTTTCTACCATTCCATCTTTAAATTCCACCTGCTTTCAAGTAGATGATTGGAAAATATCGATTGAAAAAAGTTGAAAACTAAATAGTTGCTCAATCCCCGTCACAAAAAGGCCGTTAAAATCATTGGAATAAAACAAACGTTTATATAATATTCCAGTGAGCATTTAATTCCCTTCCAAATGATTTTGAGTTTGTCAAAATCCATAAAGCTGGACAAAAGTTTGTTTGAATCAGCTTTCTTATTCACCCCTACCAGTTATTCCACAAGATAGAGGAAACAGTACTGGAGCAAACATACGTAAAATAATTACGAATATTGTGTTTGTGGCACTAAAACGGTATATTATGGAAAAATGATGTTTTTGGGGATATTATTGTAAGCTAGGCCCTCTAGAGGTAGAGCAGTTTCCCGTATACAACTGTTTTTTTTTTTCCAAGGCTTACGATAAATAGTTTCGAGATACTGCGGGTTGCCTCTCTTAATTAGACACCCGTGTCATTATTCCACGTATGATAATCAGACACCATCAATATCATCATTCCTAGAAATCTGCAGCTTTTGTTTTGATTCCACAATGATGAATTATCGTTCTACAAGTTACATTTGGATGTCATGTGCCCTAATCTTTCATATTCGTTCATGAAGTCTACGTACTGCTGTTTCAAGCCTTCTTGCTTAGTTAACCGTTTTTCTAAATTAGTGAATCTTTTGAGAGCTATTGTCTTTGAATCTCATAATTGATTTTCGATATACTCCCTAAATGGATATTGAACTATAAATTGTCCGTCATAATTACGAGTAGTTGTATCACTCAATTTATTTTCACACATTTGCTCTTCTCTCGATAAAATTACTCCATTGGATAGTTCTTCGATTTTTAAAAATTCCGTTTTAAAGTATTATTAAATCGTTATTAGTGATTTTTATCGAAAGATTGCAAATTAATTTTTGTTTACTTTGATTTGCGTTAAAATTTAACACTCCAGTAAATATCCATCCCAGTCGTGTTTCATGTAGACTAGGCATGTCTTCACCCAATTTTATTCTACCAGACATAAGTAAAAAGTCGTGAAATATCTCTGCTCCGAGTAACATATCAATGTTTTTGGGTATATTAAATCAGTCGTCGGCTAACTTAATAATTCGCGTATATGTTGTTTTGCCTTTGTCGAAATGAAAAGTGGCATAATTTCTCAGTTATTTTTGGTAACACTAGAAACGATAAGTTTATTTGAAAAGAATAGAATTTCGATTTAATTTTAGCTTGAGTTTTATGAGAAATGTTTGTTATCATCCGACTAATTCCAGACAGCGGATCGTTAATTTTGTCACATTTTAAACCTAACTTCTCACACAAAGATTCTATTGTGAACTAGACCCTCTAGAGGTAGAGCAGTTTCCCGTATACAACTGTTTTTTATTCTCCAAGGTTCACGATAAATAGTTTCGAGATACTGCGGGCTGCCTCTCAGTATTCCACGTATAATAATCAGACATCATCAATATCACCATTCCCAGTAATCTGCAGCTTTTGTTTTGATTCCATGATGATGAATTTATCCTATTATCAACTTTTGTAATAAAAAGACTGGGTATTGTTCAATTCCATATAATCAAGTTAATAAATAAGTTTAAAAAAAATAATTTAGGCATTTCAAATTGCTTCTGGCGCAGTCTTACTATCGATAATGACATGTATGTTTTTCTCTATTTTAAATAAAAACAATTCTGGAAAATACTTCGATTATTCCAAATCAAATTGTTCCCTCCATCAAAGCAGACATCAAGATTATCACCTACCCTAAAAAGCTACGATACAGCATTCTTTATCTTCTCTTTCTTTTAAATTGGTCCCTCCATCGAAGCAGACATCATCACTTTCACCATTCCTAGAAACCGTAGCTACGATACAGCATTCTTAATCTCCTATTTCTTTTCTAAATTCATTATAATGAACTCATTTATTAGTTTGTTAACTTTTGTTGTGGAAAGACTAGTAATTGTTAGATTTCTTATAATCAAATTGATAAATAAAACATAATTTGCGCATTACAAATTATTCCTTCCGGTACATTTCCTATTCGATTTTGATTGTTTTATTGGTGTATTTCCTAAGTCCTTATGTGCGACTACATTGAAGTTATATGTACTGGACCCAATGCAACAAGAATTGTTGAAATAGGTTTATAATCAAAGGAGCAACACTTTGGAATCAGAACCTCCTCCTTCCGATTTATAAGGTATACAATCAAAGCTGTACGGTGGATTTTCCAGCTTTTCCGCCTTTTGATCTCAAATAGTTGGTTGTGTCCATCTAGCTTCTACTAAGTAGGTTTAATCAGTCTGACAGGAATACATGAAACATCTTACTCGTTTGAAAATTATTTTCAATCACGTTTTGTTGAAAAATATTGATTATTCATAAATATAAAATAGATCTTTAATTGTTTCCATAGGATCAAATTTACATTTGCACGCGATGCGATTGAAATTGTCAACACTCACTCAATAGATCGGAAAATCAATAGTCGGTGTTTATAACATACAATTTTGCAGTTAATAACCTATAATTAAAACATGAAATAGCAACTATTTTCGAAGTCTTAAAACTTGGTAATGAAACCATTGCATATCTGCATTGAAATGTGAATTAGCTTCTTATAGGAGAATTTTTTGTTTGTTCCAGTTTTAGTGAATTTTGGCATCGGAGTCAAAATAAATCGACTAGAAATACCAGATGTGGCGAAATATGGTAGTCCCGTTGTCTTAGACTGTGATTATAAATTAGACGCTGTTGATGAGGATTTGGTATTGAAATGGTATTTCAACCATACCTTAGTGTACCAATGGATCCCAGGTAATAAATCTCAAAATATTTTTTGTAATTTCAAGACACTGGACCGTGTCACTTTTTTTCTTCCCACTGATAATTTATAAGTGGATTAAATTGAATTCCAATAACCAAACTTCTCAATAGCGAATTGAGTATTTGTCAGAATCATACAATTGTTTTTTCTATGATAAAATTGGTGTAATAACTAGCACACGGGAAAACTTTTGTTACGAAAACTTGAGCATAATAAAAATGATAAAACCGAAATTCAATAATGCAATGCAATTTTCAAAACGAACCAAATTATTGCCAATTAATGCAGTTTTGGACCTTAGAGCTGAGAACTAGTATAGAATAGAATAGTAGAATAGAATAACGTCAAACTTGAGAAGGAAGTGGAAGGGCAGACAGACTAACCAGATGAGAGCCAGCACAGTTCTTTGGTATACGTACAAAATAACTGGGGAAACATCCTACAGCAAATGCGTGAGAAAACCTGTATGACAGAACCGTAGCTGAGACGTACAGCGAACTGTTCGGACTGTGCATGAGTCAGCTTAGAGATACAATAGGCTCCAGGACTGTTCATGTACCAGGAAGAAACACCATATCAAAATAATACAATGGGAACCTGTGGTGGGAAAACAGAGACAGAGGAATATGAACTATATATACTTCACAAATATACACTACTATGTTGAGTGGTATACTTGTAAATTCCACAAATATTGAACCTGTATATTTCATTATATTATGCAACACTTAATGACACTGAAAGGGAATGGAGCTGGAATGAATTTTCATTGGTAGTTTAATTAATATGTTTAATTATGTTGTACGCACAGTATTTTCAATCACAAATTCAGGAGTTGTAGTCAGAATAGCTGTCGCTGTTCTCTTTATTAAGATTGTAAATTGTAGTTCAATCAATTCCTTCAATTCGATCCCCAGGATTCCACGATTTTTCTATTGAATCTCCGCATTTTCACACAGTTTCCGCCCAAATTCCAGGAGCAGCAGTATTCCGGCTGTAGATTTCTGGAACAGTCTGGTCAAAAATTGAATCGGCAATGATGAAACGGAATTCTGAGCGCACAATGTCCATAATTAAGTATAATTTGATCATGTGCAGTTTTGTCCGTTCATCATTTTTAGCGATGATGATTCCGATATGAAACAATAATAAGGAAATGTATACGTTCGTTCATTCTTTCACTCTTCCAATGGACTGTCTCGCGTTCTGCGCTGCCTCTATGAAGAGCTAATCCTTAGCTGACGATTTTATAAAGTGTTATAGCTATCTCCAGTTGAGATCCCGACTTATTTTTCTATGGATGTGACGAGCTTTCCCCTCGGTGGGTTTTCTTAAGACTCTCCATCAAGTGACTATAGGCCATCAGCTAGGCCTCGTCACCTATACGAGAGTCTATTGCTTTTTGGATGTCGCTTGAGCGTGGATAATTATGATAATAATTATCTACCCATCAATTGAGACAACTTCACATGTTCAAACCACACACAAATGAAGCCCATTCGTCGGAAAGGTATAAGAAGAGCCAATACATATTTTATTCCAGTGTACACTGAAGTTCAGTGATAAAATTGACTAATGACTAATGGCTTCGCTCCTTTTTGGGCTGGTTTCCTTGTGGTCCTGTTATTCAAGGTCTGTGAACATCCCCTATAAGTTTGCTTGATGATCGTCCTGGCAGTGTGTCTATAAAGTAAGGAATACCTGACAGTTGTCACTTGTTATTATTTATTTCCACTTGTTGTATGGGCTGGGTTTCCTTTTTTAATATCTAGCCACCATATATAAAAGAGCGGTGGTCTTTCTTCGACGTATCTGGAGTGGATTTGGCACATTTTTCTTCTTATCGATCACCTCTCGTAGCTCGTTGAGGTTCATGCTGTTTGTCAGTACCCAGATGATAGTTATTCCTTTCTTCACGTAAACCATTTCACTTCCATGCGTTTTCCATTGCAGAGTTTTCACATTTTGCCCTGCATTTTCCTTATTTGGCGTTCCATCTAATATTTCGATTATTTTTGTAAGCTTTGTGCTTTGGGCTTGGTACTTGTCCAAATGTCCGATTCGTAGTCGCTCTTTTCGGTTCGACCCATTTGCCGCTTTCTTCGACATGTGTGTTCTTGTCCTTGCCAATCAATAAAACATGAAAATCATTGGAAAGTGAATATTTTCAAAGTAGAAGAACATTATTTCCATTGCATTACAGTTTTCCCCTTTGTTTTCGCGACTTCAAATTGAACTAGCTTTCAGCCCACCGTCCGATTGCTTTCTTAAATTTTGTTTCTTCATCCCAGAGTCTATAGATTACTTCCTATGAATTTGGCTGTTCGTCTATGTCTTTATCGCTTGTTTGTTGATACGGTTGTAAGAAAGCCCAGTAAAAATTGCTATATATCACCTTTTATACGAAACAGGCCTATTTTCGTGAAGTATCCTGTTCATGCGAGATTATTGATTGAGAAACAGAGTCACTGTTCGGCTATCTGCGAGGAGATGCAGAACATCCAGCGGAGGAAGTTCCTGTACGAGATTATGAAGGAAGAAGGATACTAAGAAACAGCATCAGCAAAAATACAATAAGTTATTCTGGCTGCACAACTTTCCAGACAAGACTTTTTGTAGATGGAACATCTTTTCATGTTAAGAGACATTTTATTGAAATTAACATTGTCTGTCACCCATATTTCAACTATCAGATGTTTCCCCATTGATGTATATTCTAGTATAATATGCAATTTCTTGAGTCAGGTAAGCTCTGGTTGGAAATAGTATTCTCAATATTATTGTTCAAGCAAAGTTATCAAACTTCTTCTCAAGTCCACTCACAAGTTCCGGAATAGTTGATTGTTTCACTCAGTTCAGTAAACATCCATTAAATATTATTATAAAGCTCTTAACGTTTAAGTACAGCAAAGTTGCATGAATAACTCTTACGTACCAGGTGAAAACTAAAGCTTGGGGTTTTGCAGATGTTAAGAACGGACCACAAGCCTTGGAGAGATTTAAGATTCATCTTAATCTTGGATATGCCATTGGTGATAATGCCTACACCATGCACAGGGCGTTGTATATCGTGAAAGCGGTACCTGAACTATCTGGGGATTACGTTTGTTCGGTGTCCACGATGCAAAGTGAGGATATAAAGATGAAGAGTATGCTGGTTCTGGGTAAGTCGGATATTTTATAAGTTTTTATATATACTTATTACAAAGACTTAACAGACCATGAAGATGTGTTGAGAATAATTGATATTATTGATAAGAGATCAGTGTTTAGAGAAGGTCTAGAACCAATTGAAAGAATAGACAGAAATATAATTTCCAAATAAATTTCGGTCTCAGGAGAAATTGGATGTATCAATAATATCTATATACAGTGTGGAACAGCCAAATAGGATAAATTCGATAACGAATAAATGAGGGCGTGTTGAAAGCGCTTGTGAAAAGACTATTTGTTAAAAAAAAATTATATAGGGTGTGTCATGTGACAGTGGTCAATACCAACTTCCTTATTTCAGACGCCACCCCCGGTATATTATTTAATATAGTATTGAGTGTAATAATTTCATTTCTTTAATGTTAATTTTTGAACTAAATATTTCCCAAACAGTTGAAGATATGTATAGGACATTGTACATGAATTGAGTCTGAAATTTTATAAGGAATATAAAAAATAATATACAGGGGGTTGCGTTCGAAAAAAGGAAGTTGGTATTGGCCAGTGTAACATAGCACACCCCATATATTCTTTTATATCTTTTGTTGAAAAAAATGCGCATAAGAAATACTTATCAACGTGTCCA
Source organism: Galerucella pusilla (assembly GCA_910591695.1). NCBI lineage: Eukaryota > Metazoa > Arthropoda > Insecta > Coleoptera > Chrysomelidae > Galerucella > Galerucella pusilla. Next base: position 8,580 of record CAJUYI010004447.1, read on the forward strand.
AGCGTTTTTCCCAACACACCCCCATTTATTGGTTACCGAGTTTATTCTATTTGGCTGTTCCACACTGTATATAAGTATCCAGACAAACTGGTTCTATGAATGAATCAGAATTGAAATGTGAACTATTACACCTATAAGCTGAGCCTCACGCGCGGAACAATCCGAATAAGCCCGAATCAAATAGAAATACTGGTGAGTGTGCATGTGTTACTGCTATTTTATAGAATACCCAGTTATTTCATTAAATAACTAATCGTGTCCGTGAAAGTGTAAAAATCTGTATTCCATGGTTTAGCTAGTTATTCTATAGGATAACGATCTGCAGCCCGTTGACGTGTAAAATAATCTATATCATCTATTCCGCACGACAAATTGTGCTTTAATTAACTCAACGGTCAAAGAGAAAATGTTTAGAAATTCGAGCAAAAATGAAATTATTGTCGGATAAACCTCATTCTGAAGCATCTGTGGGGTTTACCGTCCGTAACCTAGTGCCCGAATTTGACAGAGGAGAAGGTGATGCCAAAGAAGGATTTTTCCAATGGGGCACAAAAAACAGTCGCATAAAACAATCTTATTCCCGATCCCAGTTCAGTGTCTGCGAACAGAAATTAATCAATATCGAAGAAGTGTCGGCTGCTACAGCTTGAAGTAGATTTCCATTAAGAACTGGTCCTTGTCAAACTAGCTTCACATTAACCACTCTACAAATTTTAATAGTTATTTGAGAAAAAAATTCACGAAATTCCCCTTAAAACGCGACATAATTTAGTAGCAATTCACAAAATATTAAACATTAAATTTGACACAGTTACATAACATATGAAAGAATTTAGCTTGTACAATTAACATACCCAACATGTTACTACATGCTATTAATGATTATTAGTTGCAGCTTTTTGATTATACAGGGTGATTCATAAGTAATGGGCCAAATTGTAAATCTAGAAGGCCAAAATAATAATATTTTTAACAATAATTTCATTTTTTTTTTTGGGCTTTGACTCACGTCATTCTGCCAGTCGCATCAGGAATAATTTCATTAACACTACATTTCACTACATTTCACGGTGGTCGACGTAGCGTTAATCTGTTAAGACACAAGCATGTACTATAAATGTGTTTTATTACGTAATTTTTGTATGGTTCCATTTTAATATTATTACCAATTATCAATTACGGTTAGGTGAATGTCAACATTCCATGGCGTGCTTGTGTCTTAACAGATTAATGCTACGTCGACCACCGTGAAATGTAGTGTAGTGAATTAGTAAAATTTAAATCTCGAAAATCGTTAATATTTTGAAGATCAAAGAAGTATGGCTTTTTTCTACAGAAATGATGGGGCTATCCAAATTGAATAAGTAAGATGTAAAATATTGAGCGATGAAAAATTTGTAGCTGATTTCATCTAATTCATATGGCACATGTGGTGACATCTACAGGTTAACTCAAATCCTCTCACACATTCTTGTTAACCCTTACAAAAACTAGTTCATACCCAATGTTCAAGTCATTATGTGAGAAAGTGGCTGATCTATTAACAAAAATCTATTTTATTTTTTTCGCTTCAACAGCCTGTACCTCAATAAGGAGCAGACCAAGAACCATTATTGTTAATGGAAATATTATTATTTTGGCCTTCTGAACGTAGATTTACAATTTGGCCCATTACTTATGAATCACCCTGTATATACATTTTCAATAATAATTTAAGCTAGACTGTTCAACAAATAATAGCTAAATTTATAACTGTCACTTATCGAACAATATTTCTACTATAATTCAAGCAAATACATAGTTGCTGTTGACAATGAACCGTCTTGGATAAATTAAAGTAACAATAAGCATAATTGCGTGTTCTATTTCGACACAAATTCAGTTCAAAATATACAATAGCACAAAAACAAAGAAGAATTTTCATTGATAACATCAACTGGGTTTTGAATAAATAGATTACTTTGATTAGTTTTTTTATTATTCAGTAGCGGCCTGGAATCAGTCAATATAACAATAGTATCATTAGTCTATGATTGAGTGGTGAAGTTCATAATTCCATAAAAAAGGATCAAGATGTCCCTAATAACGAGAACGCAATTGGTGGTCTTCCTGTCCACAAATGGGGGTTGTTTATTCCTGTTATACAAAAGCGCCTCCTTATGATTGATATCTGTTTTTCTATACTAATTAACTTCCAGGAATTATCATTCTTGAATTCAGAACGTTATTATACAACAGTGGAAATAATGCCTAAGCAGTGAATTTTATTCTTATTTTCATATATTCGCTAAAGTTTACTTACAAGATAGTTTACTTCCAATGGCTCTTGAATACAAACTAAATGAGGCAGCTGCAAATTCCTGCTGGTAATAGTTCCCAATTCAAATGCAATGAGAAAGTTGATGTCTTGGAACATAATATATTAGGTATAGGGTATTCTGCACAAAGTAACATCCATATTTAATAGCATAGGTATACTTAGGCAAGTTTATTTGAAACCGTAAAAGGAATGCAGTCGAAAACATTCGACATTGCCACGTTTAACTATGAAAAAGTTGAAGTGCTGATTATGTAGTGATAATAACTATAAATGGGTCTTTTTATTATTAACAATATTAAAAATATGATTGAACGCTAATTTTATGATGTGCTTGTTTCCTTGGATTTATTCTATTAACATTATTTTCCAATTCCTGAATATTAAAAGAGAACACTTTTCAAAATTTGTTATGGGATTCTTAAAGCTCTGGCAACGTTGTACGAAAACCATAATGACCACACCCTCCGATTACATAATTGGTGATTTTTATCGACCAGGTTACTTCTTATTGGCAAGCGCGTGCGTGAGATCTTCCCTCTCACTTCGTCAATTGAGTGATATTGATTTATCCAGTGGTGTTCGTATTGTCAGTTACCTTTGTAATTTCAGTTTTACTTGGTAAAATAGGTACCGTACGCCATTTTTAAGTTTGACACATATACGCCATGTTTTTCCTCGCCTCTTACCGACGCCGCGTAGCTCCAGATAAACTTGCCAAACTATACAGGGGCTTATATTTGAGTTAACAAAGCTGCTCATCACGTTGCATACGTCTCTTTCGAATGATGTATAATTTTTTTCCTACCTATAATTTTGCCAAAATTCGGAAAAATTGCATAGTCAGTGCGCGTGCCTGCCATAGGATCGATGTATAGAGCATCATATTTCCTACAATTTTGATGCTCACATTTTTTATTGTGCAAGCAAAACTGAAAGAGATATCAGCGTGAAAGACATCAATTTTGTGCTCTACGTTGTGCCTGCAAGCTGCGTCGCAAGCTTGAGCAGAATTCATTCGAGAATTTACGAAAATGATAGAGGATTTATATGCTTCCAATTAGGAAGATAATATTTAATCTCGAATATCAAAGAACTTGACGTATGGTTATTCAATGAAAAAAAGAAAGGTGATTGCATTGATATTGTAGTTTCCAAGAAGGATAAGAGTAGTTGGAATAATTATTTCACCTTCACCCTCTTAAAAAATATTGAATATTTCATAACACCATGAAATTTGAATCAATATCCACGTTGGTCTGCTATGGATTGGAAATAGTTTACAGGAATTCAAGAAGCGAATGTAAATATCACTCAATACGATTGGTGTAGAAAAACATTATAAAAATGTATAGAAACAACTTATACCGTTACATAAAAAAATATATAAAATATAATATTGCATTCATCACAACAATTGGAAAAGTAAACATGGAAGTAGATCCGTTGATCGATTTTAATTGAAAGGGAGCGTTTAGTATGACCGGTCTTTTGGTCTTGGTCTCGCAAGATAGGCCTGAAGGCTTGCAAGATCAAGGCAATGACCAAGGCCATGTGGTACAGAGCTTACGGAAGACTCTTGAGGTATTGAGTTCTTCAATTGTTACCAGGAGAAAAAATGATGGAGACGTCATTAGTACCAATTAGACTCTTGGCGAGGATGACACGTGATTCCCTGTTTATTCCTGCAACTTTCATTCCTACACGAAGATTTTTTTTAAATCATCGGTGTTACGCCAACACTGTAATATGGTCAACAATGAATCTGCAGGTTAACTTCCTTGCGTTAATTCTTAGCAACAGCAATGAAATGTCACTTATTCACTACATACTACATAATTTATCCTATTTTTATTTTGATGCTACATTTCGTATTACATTGTTCTTTTTAATATAGACAACTTTTAATCATCGTTGTTTCTTGGCAAATGTGCGTACGTGCTGTTTTTTTTTACTCCGTGTGTATCCTTCCAATTTTTGTCCCATACGTCCGGTAGATCCAGGCTCAATTATTGGTTATTGTTCATGTTAATTTGAGAAGGCAATTTCTGTTTTTTGATGTAGCATTCTTGGATACGCGAAAAAATATTTCAAATGAAATTATACACAAGAAATATGAAGAATATTAATATCCATTTATTGCGAATTGGGTCATTCAGTTATTCATTCATATTATTTGGTTGTGCTCAACAGCCCAGGCTCTCGGGCTAAATATTTCTACCATTTCCCATGTTAACTCTACTTCCATTCCAGAAGCTTTGTGACTTCTATATTATAGGCCACCAGTTTATCTGGAGGGATCTTCAGTAGTTGTGATGGTTGTATCATTTCCTCTCCAAAGTGCTTCCATCTGTGTCATTATGAGTTTTCACAGAATCAGAGTATGTGAGAAGGAGTTTCATCACATTTCCAGCACATAATATGTTCGCTAACTTTGCCCATTCATTTATACGTTTGGTGGATACACGTGAAATGTTGATAAACATATCCCTACAAATTGCTGTCTTGTCAATGGAATATTGTTTGAAAAACTGTCGCATTTGCGAATTCTTTACAGTCACAAGTTTTTTCTCCAAAGAAGATTCCCCTACGTGTGTCGGCAGAAAGGTAGTTTACACGTTGTAGTCTGCCATATTCCAGTGTTGTTGTAAAAATGTCCTTTTTTACCGAGATTCAGCAAGTTCCTTGGGTTCTAGAGATTTTCCTTTCGCCGTACAATGCTGCCTATTGCCATTGGTATTTATGCTCCTTAAACGTCCATCCTGTTTTTCAATTTTCCTTTTCCTTCCTCTGGACGGCTCGAGCCTCACAGAAGAATTTTATTAAAATATTTTCAATTTCGCAGTCTGGTTCTACTGTAACGCTGACATGACAAATCTTTGGATCTTTATTGTAGACTGTTGAAAGAACATCTTCCGGCTCGGATTTTTGGAGACTGGCCATTGGTTTCCTATTGCATAATGGGTTCCAATTATTGAGTCATTTGCCAAATATTATTCAAAATTTCGATAAATTAATTAGAAAATTATGAAATTTTGATTTTATTATGATTAATAAAGGAATGTTGATATTAATTCAATATACAGTTAATAGGATTGTTCTTAAAATCACCGATCTAATTTACTTAAGATTGTGGGGTTGACTCATGGAATTGTGAATACAGCACTTTGTATCGGGTTGATTTCCATGTTACATTCAATATTCCATTATAAGAAGGGAAGCATAATGCAATGAAAGCACAATTGGAGTTAGTTGAACAAGCAAATTCTCAAGACTGCGCAAAGTTTATTCATATCGGAACTATGGATATACATAACGTAGAATGAGAATATTGATGTATACAATAGAAATGCATAAAGTGGGACTTCTTTTGACAAATGGAAAGGTAGTTTTTATAAAATGCAATTGTTTGGTTGAGTAATGTAAATTTCTGCTCGATTCATGGATTTAGCTCCGTTAAAATCTGGAGTATTTGGAACAGTAAAATTGGTCTCAGCTCATCAGCTCCTTGTTTTAATTCGTGAAGTACAATTCATTTCTCATTGGGAGAGTTGTTCTCCCACCCTTCGGTGACAGCAGTAGATTTCCATCCCCCAGCTGACTTAATTGAAGAATGTCTTCACCTGAATCAACGAGAAGCGATGTCAAAGTACGTCGGATCAGATCAGCCCAAGGGCAGAAAATTCTCAACGCCACCTTCTGTCACTTGTGATTTTGACGTTTCACGTACATTTGTTAATTGAATAAACTATTTTCGCCCACCTTACCATAAAAACAAACTTATGAACACCAAAAATAGGGAAGAAAGTATGGTTCAGCAGGCAAAGGGCGGAAAATTCCTAACTCCACGACTTTTGACGTTTTCCATTATCTGGCACGTCAGTGCATATCAAAGTGTTCTGTAATGATTCCTAATCATTGGTTTATTTTATAGGCGGAAGACAGTTGTGTGACATACATGCAGGAAATGAGCTTGAGCGGAAAATTCATAATGATTTTTACATTAAAAACAGTTGTGTGTAACACATGCAGAAAACACTTGAGCAGCCCTCAACTACGAGCTGCTATTGCTTTTCTACGCTCGCTTGGGCTGCTAAAGCTTGAGTACGGAGTGGAAAAAAATCATTGAATATATTTTATCTAATTCCGCTATCAAATGAGACACTTAAAGTCACTCGACGTTGGGTAGCGTCACATTTTTCATAACCTTCATATATCAGTTATGAAAAGTAGTTATGTTAAAACCTCACGTTACTGCTTAAGTTTCAAACATTAATTTTTTCTGCAGCCGTCCCTGGAATAGAACTTTCGGTATTATTCAATAAATCGAAAATGAAACTTCACACAAATCGTACCGAAAGTAGCTATTTTCGGAATGTTTTGTTCTACTTTCGGGACTATGTTTTTACTTTCGGGACGATTTTTCCACTTTCGGAATAATTTTCAATATTTATGTAGGCGGCATTAGCAATGACACTTACGGAATTTTTATTATGACATCGCTTGTCAAAATAAATTCGTTGATAGTTCAACTGTATTTTCAATTTTCCGATCCAGAAATGGAAATCGACAACGAAAGTGACGAGGAAATAATTATTTCACATGAAATCAGTGAAGCTGCTTACTGTTATAATTGTACAATTCATGTACATAAGTAATATTTATAGTATCTATCCCTATAATTTTTCAATTCTTTATTTTCTAATGACTGCAGGAAGTATATTGTACGTACCGCTACCCGAAAGTAATTTTACGGGACTCGCCTACGACTTGCCCTGGAAACTGCCTACTCATCCCGTGAAATATCACTTTCGGGACTAGTTACGTAAATAACTATATCAATCAGGTACTGTCGAAACTGACAATTATTTCATTAAGAGAGCGACATTTGCAAAACTAGGATCGCTCGTTTTGGAGAATATTACCCTTGTTTAACAATATCGCTCTTTTCATAACTAGTTACGTGAATAACTATTTTTTAACATGCATAATGTTCACCTAAGCTAATAACATTTCAGTTTCTTGAATGAGAGTGACTGAGATGTTTGTATTTATTTTTTTTTATCACTGATATCTTCTAGATAAGTTCCGAATGATTTTTCCCCATACTAGTTGAATTGAGTTAGACTTTTTGACTGAATAGGAAACAAAATATTCAACAATAACACTTTTTCAAATATATATTTTATTCTGTCAAACCGAGCGTATATTTGTCAGAGACGCGTTGGAAAAGTCCCGTATATCATTTATACGATCCTCGCCAAAGGTAAATTATGAAACAACCTCTTCTGTAATGTGATGTTACCCTTTTGAACAATATATATGCGTGAGTCCAGGACTGGAACCAGAAATATCTTGTGTGTGTGTGAGGGAGATGGTCTCGGACGGTGTCCATTAACCACTCAGAAATATCTCATATTCGTCTTTTCGGACTTTGTATTTTCATATAATATAAGGTAGCTAGCAATGAACCCAAAACGCTTGAGAAAGTTATTAAAATTATTTTTTCTACAATCAATTTTAAAAGTAGGCTTTCTTGCTTGCCATTGACAACGAAAAGTTGACGTTACTTGAGAGGAGTTACTTTACGCTCGCGGAGCGTGAAAAATTGCAAAACGCTCGTTGCCCATAAAAACCGATACAACGAACATAATTGTATTGACAGTGACAGTGACAGTGACAGTGACAGTGACAGTGACAGTGACAGTGACAGTGACAGTGACAGTGACAGTGACAGTGACAGTGACAGTGACAGTGACGGTGACGGTGGCAGTGACAGTCACATCATAGAGCTGCCTGGCTAGGGAGTGTTTTTGTCTTCTAAAAATATTTCACAATCTAATAAATCACTGTTTTGTTGACTTCTTAATGTTTTGGATAATTAATTACTGTTATTGAGATGTCACTGTATCAATTTTTTTTTTGTGTTTTTGTGCTCAATTGTTGTGCCACGTTCTGAATATTTTACATATACTGACCGGATGGCCCTGCTAGCTGATGCCTTTCTAATTGTAGAATAAGAAGAAGTACATTGACAGTATTGACAATAATAATTATACGTTAAAAATTTTATGGAGTATTTGACAGATACTTGGAAGAAGAAGTATGGATTCATCAATTTTATTTGTTATAATATATATTCACGTGATTGTAGAAAAAATGTTATATGTATTGCGAGCTAAAAGTGGAATTATTGTTCTCAAGCAATTAACGCAGGCAATCCACCCTTGCTTTGGAACAATCAAAACTCACTTTTTGCTTTTAATAAATAAATAACTATTTCCATGTCCTATCTTCAAAGTACCTTGTACTTTGTGTGGCGTATCGAAGTTATATTTTTTCTTATTTCATATTTCAGTTCAAAAGATACGAGGGGCGAGGGAACTTTTGAACAGCACTGTATAAATTTAAAAATGTTTATAATACTCTCTCGTTGGATGAAGCTACGCACCACAAGTTTGGTTTTTCAAATTAAGCTGAACATCAGTTTGAATATAATGGAGATTTGAACAAATTAAATTGTTATATGTCATCTTTATCAAGTGAAAACCTCATGTGCTCAATTTAAAAATATAATTTCCCATTTTCTTCGTTTAGTTATTCATACAAGCTTCGGATAGCTCAATCAATGATTGTATTTCGCAATTTCAATTTTCATTGATTAAGATAAACGTGTTATTGCACATTGATGTAACTCACCTTCCTCGCACACAAGCTTTCCAGCTTCCATCTTTCCTTCTTTTTTATCGGTCTCATTTGATTCAAGAACGGGTAGCGTCCAATTTTATATTAATATTAATTGTACACGGCATTCCAGTGGTTATGGATAAAGTGGAGGTGAAGCTCTCTATCCCGCAGCGTCCTTTGTTATAACCTGATTGAAAGCTGTTCTTCAAATGCCAGAACCTCGGGACATACAGCCGTTAACATCTACATAATTACCCGAGAATTACAATTGCAGTGTTATTTTGATGAACCATTTTGTGTTATATTTTGTTTCATGGATAATTTTGAAGTTGTATTCCCCGAGTGAAATAACTTATTTCCTGCATTCAATTTTATACATTTGTGTTCAAAGTTCTGCATTAGCAATGTTTAGGAAAGTCATTCCAGTGAGTAGCACGATGCAGCCCTTTTCTAATAGATAGGCCAAGCCTTTACATAATCTATCAGATATTTAAACTTGGAATTTGTGAGGAGTTTACGTCTCAAAGCATGGATATTTATAGCAACAAAAGATCTTCCATCAGCATTTTTTTCGTCAAGACAAAGGAACAGGTTTGCTTTGAAGCAGTTTAAGAACTCTCACTCTCACCGTTTTTTCAATTATTGTTTGTATACTTAGTTATATTCTTCAGGACTTTCTTCGTTAGTTAGTTGGTTTTCCTTGGCCAATATACTGGGTGAGAGTTTGATCTTTATAAATTTTCAAATTCCGAAAAGTTCACAATATCCAACAAACCTTTTTGAATTTGCGAAAAAAGGTGAAAGGAGGATACTGTTGAAAGTAATCGTGAAAGTTTAAAATATTTTTGTTCACCAGCAACTTTTGCAGTAGAAGTTTCAAGACCGCTTATAATATATTGTATTATCACCGCTTTGAGGCTGTGCTTTGCCCAAAAAAA
>CAJUYI010004448.1:0-11075 GCA_910591695.1 Galerucella pusilla
ACCCTTAGTGGTTGATGCAGTTGAAATTAAATAAAAAAAAAAAAAAAAAAAATTCCATATTTCCAAATAAAAATGAACCCCTTTATTTTGGCCCACAGTGTATATGTAATCAGGACCCTATATACTAAATAATTGGTGTCAGGGTATGTGTTTCTCGCCATCTTTTTTGCTTCTGTCCATGTTTTCCCTTTAATTTTTAATATTTCTGAAATAGTTTTATTCCATGTTTGTCTTGGTCTTCCTTTTATTTTATTTTTAAATATTTTTGCTTTCCATATTCTCTTAGTCTGTCTTGTGTTTTCCATTCTAAAGATACAGACAAAATATGTGTTTTTCTAGGTTTATCTCGGACCTGTACTTTCCGATTTCGTGAAATAAATTACTATTACAACTGATTCTCTAGCACGGCAAGTTTTTCTAGAGTGGAAATGAAAACAAAATACCGGTTTTTGATAGTTTGTGATCGGCGCTACTGAATTGTTAAATATATAAAATATTGTTAATTGACCGGTGAAACCACAAAAGACGAGAGACTGTAAAATGGTGAACATTCCAACGATCAGTCTTAGTTTTTATGTATTGTTAAGTTGCGTTGTTTGTGATGAATTTCCACATATTCGAATCAGTGATGGTTTATTGAACGGGGCATTTTTAAAAACCAAAAACGATAGAAAATTTAGTGGATTTAACGGGATACCATTTGCTAAACCACCTATAGGAAAGCTCAGATTTCAGGTAATTAATATTTTTTGTCAAATTAATTAAAATAAATAGAGAAATAGTTAAATACTCGTAGGTTAAAAATACAGGCTGTCCCACGACGAGTTAAAACTATCTGTACATGGAAAAATACTTATAGTAAAATCATGAAAATTTTACGTTTGGGTTTTCGGATCCGATCTTTTTTACTAAAATATTTTCAAAGATGGCAGACTTCCGGATCTACCGGAAGTCGACTGTAACTTTGTTATTTTGAATAAAGCACCCTGTATATTAATACATTTTTGAAATCTACGTAAAATTTTAGTAGTTTTGTCTGAATTTTTTTTTCGAATCGTTGTAGAACCTTGTAAATTATTTTTTTACGAGGATACCCTTGAAGATATGAAAATGGTTTCTGTTCGGTTACTTTTAGCAAGATCAGACGAATTTGAATCTATGTTGAAAAATTTTTCATTTTATACAGGATGTGTATAAAAAGTGTTCAAAGTTTAACTTCATAAATATTAAATTTCTTTATTTTCTTAAATAGAACCACCTGGTTTTTTCCATTTTAATGAATTCAGGGGTGAAGAAAAAGGCAAATTCATGTATACTTTCCTATACCTAAACCTCACCGTTATCCAGATATTGAATGTTTTCTGTAAATTTTGAGAGATGCAGGTGTGGTCTAAATTTTATTTTGACACGTTGATACAAGCACTAAGAAATAATAAAGATTATGTAAATTTGCTTTTAATACAATACATAGTAAATATGGCAAAGTTGTTACAAGAACATATGTGCTTTATTTGCAGTAAGATATCCTGCATTTCTAAAAATTTACAGAAAACTTTTAATATCTGGATAACGGTGAGGTTTAGGTATAGAAAAGTATACATGAATTTGCCTTATTTTTCACCCCTGAATGCATTAAAATAGAAAAAACCGGGTGATTCTATTTAAAAAAATAAAGAAATTTGATATTTATGAAGTTAAACTTTGAACACTTTCTATACACACCCAGTATAAAATGAAAAAATTTTCAACATATATTCAAATAGGTCTGACCTTGCTAGAAGCAACCGAAAGAAACCATATTCATATATTTAAGGGTATCCTCTTAAAAAAATAATTTGTAAGGGTCTGCAACCGTCAAATTTTTCACAAAAAAGTTAATAACTCAAAAAATATGCATTTTTCGAAAAAAGTTTTCAGACAAAAGAATACTAAATTTTCACGTATATTTTAAAAATGTATTAATATACAGGGTGTTCCATTTAAAATAACAAAGTTACAGCCGTTTTCCGGTAGAACCGGAAGTCTGCCATCTTTGAAAATATTTTAATTAAAAAGATTGCATTCGAAAACCGAACCGTACAAATTTTCATGATTTTACTATAAATATTTTGCCATATACAGATAGTTTTATCTCGTCGTGGGACACCCTGTATATATTTTTGTGAAAAAGTTTATTTTATATTTAAAAAAATCTCGAATGATTTGAATGAAATTTCAAATTTTGTTGAAATATAGATTTTGTGTAGCAGTCAGTTTGTACATTAAAACTGAGATTTAAGCATCCAATCAAAACAAAGGGTCCCTAAAAATGTTATGACGTCAACGTTTTACCTCAAAGACTTCGGAATATTTCCAATCCTTGAGGCCTTATGGTATTGGACGTCTACTAGAGTCAATTTTTTAAAGTTCATTACACTTAGGAACAAAATGTTAACAAATAATAATAATAAAATAAGAATTGAAACAACTAAAAAGAAGGCTTGGAAACTGGAAGAAAATATGGATATACTATAGAGCAACACGAGCAAAAGAGAGTAAAATTAATACAAAGCATCACTGTAGAATGTAGATCATACAGTTTTATATTTAGGTTAGAAAGGCTAAAGCCGATTATCAATGTTGATTTCGGCATCTAGCAATTTTTGGGAACTGGCTCTCGGGTTTTGTAAGTAATCAATGAAGACTAAATAGAATATGACATGAGGACCCAAAACAATATGGCTGACCTGTCAGTACGTCATTTTGGAAGGGTATATTCGTGGTTGGACTTGAAGCAGCAAAGCAAATTTCCATAGTTAGATCTAATCTCCACATTTTTTGTCCAGTTTTGGGAATATAGTAGAAATATGTAGCTGCAGGGATCCATCAAAACCATCAAAGTGGTCTATGAGAAAAAAAGTTTGCGAACCTCTGCTTTAAACTATTCCTGTTATTTTTTAACCAACTTCTAAAAAAAGGAGGGGATTGTTGCATATATTTTTTTATGTATGCTAATCCAATATTCATTTTATTGGTATTGGACCTTGGACATGGGAGATACGCTAAGAAATCAATCGAAATCTAACAGGAAATTTATACTGATTGAGGTATTGTTTAGTTTATGACAAATTGAAAACAAGGTAGGTACCATATGGTATTTATAAGTCTATGGTAGGTACCTTACTATGATCAGGGACGTACCACCACTCAGCAATATATAATAAATAACTTTAAATAATGAATGTCTTACATAACAATTTAATACTCATTATAAAAACCGTTTTCGACGTGACAAAATACCGATACAGAGACGTTCTTTTGTATTATGTCATTCGTTTGCTGCTGTCAATCATTTTGACGCTTTAAATTTAATAAATATTAAAATGTATAGGTCGCATGGTATTAAAAAATAAAAATTGGTATATTTAAAGAAACATTTTGTTATCAATTTCATACGAAATATAATTTGTTGGATAATTAAATATAAAATTTAATCTAACGGCAGTCCCACCTCAACATTAATTAAATTTTATATGCTGCCTTGTTTAAAATTGGTTCATCAGGGAAAAATTTTAACGTTTCTCGGCTGGTTTCTACAATTTATCAATTTATTTGATGTAACTGCCATTATTTTCGAATTAATTAGTCCACAATTCACCTCTTTGACTATAAAGGAGATGTCTCCTAGTGACTTGTCCACCTTCCTGGGAAAGACAGGATGGACGATGACCTATTAGAACAGCTCCTCGGGAGGATGTACAATGGGTCACATGTAGCCTAAGGGCTGTGGGCCTACACTCACCCCCCCTACTTTACAGATACAGATATACCTCTTTGACTAGATTAATAATAAAAATTTTGATAATTTTTTCTAAATTAAACAAATTTTATCTTATTTTTTTTCTATTTTAAAGTTACCCAACCCATGCTTTGCATTAAAATACAAAAAGGGAGTGGAGTAAATAAGAAATACAACGAAAATGATATTAAATCATTATAATATGAATATTCCATAGAAAATTTTTGACAGATTTATTAAACCAGTACTAAGCATACTCCAATAAGAATAATCATAATCATGAATTAATTTATATAAGGTTAACTAATCAAGGTTAAGAATATGTTGTTTATCTTACATTAAATTGATAAAGTATCGGGGTAAAGCTTAAAAAAATCTACAGATGAGTTAGTGGACATTAAATATTATTTTATTCAATATTTTACAAATAAAGCGGAATTAATTTATAAACTTATATTTAATAAAAACATTTATTTACATTGAAAAACACACCGCATATTTTTATATGTGACACAAGCATTTGATAATGTGTATGAAGGTCTTAATAACATTTGCCTAAACAGAACTTGGATACTTCATGATATATTGGGACATCCCTAATCAAGAATATAATATTGTAGCCATGTTTGCTGATAATAGGGATATCTTAGCAGTAGAAAATGAAGGGAAGGAATTTGAAAAAAAAGAGGGATTTCATTGTATGTATGTATGTATGTATTTGGGGTGACATTCACTGATGCCTAAAAGATCTATTGCGCCCCCTTACATCTACTTAGTTTATGAGGAGAGTCTCAGAAACTACTAGCTCCTTTAGTCCTATTTCCCGGAGGAATTTTAGGATATCTGCAGGCTTCGACTTAGGTATATGTTCCACTTCTATCCAGTAATCTCCCAGGTGCTGTGCTCTGGGATTCTGAAGTGCTGTGCAGTTGGAAAGTATGTGAATGGAGGTTTCTTCTTCCTCCACTATTTTGAGCTTTTTCAAGTGCCCATTCAGGCGACAATGTCCTGTTAGGATCCCTGTGAAAACTCTTATCGCAGTTTTACTTTGACTTATGCATTCATTTGATCTCAACAGGTTGTAGTCACCCAGATGAGTCGTTGATTGTATATGCCCTACTAGATCTTTCCAATAGTCAGATCTCTTTTTCTCGGCTTTACCTATTTCTTCCAATATTACGTTGGGGCTGATTGCGCAAAAGGGTTCAGGCCCCCAGAAAGGTATTTCAGGACCCCTCTTTGCTAGTTCATCTGATATTTCATTTCCTTCTATTCCAGTGTGTCCTCGAATCCATTGTTCTCGCCTAGTTCATTGAGTTTGTCTATGCTTTATGTAATAAAATGGCGCCCAACGTGGGGCCCCTAACACCAGCCTTTCGGTTTCATTCAATGGACATTATCACTGATAAATATGATAGAGAGGCTGTTCAGAAAACTCTAAATAATAAAGGAAAAAATGATTTAATTGAATTTTAGACATGATGTCCATTATTTTTGTATTTTTCAGTTGGTATGGTAACTATTAAAGAATTTTCCCCATTCTATTATATTATCGGAAAGTGGAACTTGAAATTAATGATCAGGTATATGCAATGTATTTATTCTGATGGACATGTTGGAGGTCGATTTTTTTTCGTTAACTTATGATTCTCAACTATTTTTTCTCAAATAGCACTCTGCAACTTTCTGCAATTCAATTCGTCAAGGTAATGGTTGGTAATCACGCTACTTAACTGTGAAACTTCACTAGTAACGAATAATAATTATAAAATCAATAAATAATCACCTTGCTGAAACCAGTAATCTCATTTTAATTAATTGAAATCAAATAAAAAGTGATGGACTGTAGTAATACTTAATAATAATGCACTAAGATTGCACTTTTTCATTTAAGACGTCTTGCAACGTAAAATACATTGTATCCGGGGTTATATTTTTTTATAGTAGGTCTCAAGCTCTATAAAATAAGTTTACCATTTTGTTTCTTCTTCTCTTCCTCTTGAATTCATTCATTTGTTTGGGTAGTGTTAGTGAAACTACTCCACCTTGGGGACACCCTTTAGTTGTACTGACAGAGTCAGTTTTGTCATTCTTCTCTATGCTTAAGCAACGATCCTATTCATCTTGTGCTCTCTTGGAGGAATATGTTTCGTGATGACATCTGTCGATGTCTAGAAATGCTGCAAGAGCTACTTCTTTATGATCCAGACTTCTTTCAAAGCCTGAGACCAAATTATGTAGTTCTGCCTCTCCAAATTT
This sequence comes from Galerucella pusilla, assembly GCA_910591695.1. Lineage (NCBI taxonomy): Eukaryota > Metazoa > Arthropoda > Insecta > Coleoptera > Chrysomelidae > Galerucella > Galerucella pusilla. The sequence goes on from CAJUYI010004448.1 coordinate 6,038, forward strand.
CCATGCCTGATAAACCGATTGTAATCGACAATTAAGAGATTGAATGGAATCAAAGGATGCAGTCTTGCCAGGATCACCCTGGGCGACCCTGGGAACCTGCGCCGAAGAAATATTTGGCGATGACCAGGAAAAACCTACTTTTAACAGTAGGATTTCTGACTGGCCACTGTCAACTAAGGGAACTCCTCCATACTATGGAGCTAGTGGACACACTCCTATGCAGGATGTGTGAACAGGAAGATGAAATTGTCAGGCATGTCTTATGCGAGTATCCGAAGTTATCGTCAATAAGAGAGTGTGTGGTCGGTGAGTCTTGGCCTACACCTGCCGATATAAAGGAGATGTCTCCTAGTAACCTCTCCACCTTCCTGGGGACGATGACCTATGAGGACAACTCCTCGGAAGGATGTACAATGGGTCACATGTGGCCTAAGTGCTGTGAGCCTACACTCACCCTCACACTCTACAGATACAGATACAGAACCCATTGTAATCTGTGTAGTGAGATTCTCTTACATAACTTTCCCGAGTCTACATTTTTTCCCTAGTTTGGAAATGAACACCACCTTTGACTCTCTCAATGCATGTAGTATATTCCAAGATGTATTTTCCCTTTTGCAACTGTTTGGGGAATATACCATCTGGTCCTCGAGTTTTTTAGGGGTTAAATGAGTTACGAAAGAGTATTAGAAATGTGTTTGACACCTATGCAATACTAGCTTAGAAACTCTTCAATGCAGTGATGAATGACTGTCACTTCCGCTTGAAAATTTGAGACATCCTTAGATAATCCCTTCATTGAGGCAGATCTATCGTAAAATAGATATTTACCAATAATAAAGCATGCCAATCTTAAGTTTCATCATATAATGTGTTAATTAATTCACTTGTAGCCTCCAGAACCTAATGATCCTTGGGAAGGTGCACTTAATGCAACAGGAGTACATGCCGAGTGTCCTCAAAGAGATGTCTACAGAAGAAGTCCGAAAATATCAGGAGAAGAAGACTGTCTGTATTTAAATGTATATACGCCAAAGGTAAGTTTCTTTAAAGATGAATTTTTTTCAAATCTTGTCCTACTTTCTAATGTTTTCGTCATACCAGTACGTTTTTTTGGAATTCTCTAATTTGTAGGTTTCAAATTTTGAAAATGATCTCTTACCTGTTATGGTTTGGTTCCATGGTGGAGGATTATTGGCCGGTAGTGGTAACTCCGAATGGTACGGACCCAACATTTTATTAGATAGAGATGTAGTTTTGGTTTCCACCAATTACAGATTGGGTAAGTCAACTAGTACTAATCCATACTATAAACAGTGTGCAGGAAACCATCATTATTTTCTCCGAGTATATATGTAATCTCACATTTTGGTAACCTCTGTGTCTTCTGATTTGATACATATGGTTAGTGACCTTTGAACCCGCACGATAAGAGCGCTTTTGACCACTGTTAATATACTATGTTGATTTGTGTACTGAATATATTAATATTATTGTTCGGGTTATACTCATTAATAAATTTTTAAATACGGCACTGTATTTACAAAAATTTCATTTCACCTACACTACAACTAGTGAGAACCTTGTATATCCAATACAAACATCTCATCAAAAAATCAAAAAGTGAAACTTAAAACTAGTCATGTATGTGAAGGTCATCTCTCGAATTCCATCAAGGTTAAACTAGTTGAAATTTAAGGTTCCTGATTTTTTCAAACGATACCAAAGATTACAGTATCTTTTTTGTAATCTTGGATGATACTAACGTTGGTTATGCATGATAACAATATATAAATGTCATTGTGGGTTTTTTTTCCAATTGATTTACATAGTAATTTGTTGATTTGTAAATCTAATTGCTACAAACTACGTGGTAATCAAAACATAACTTGTACGTGAATTTTAGAACAGAATCATTATTGTAATTTGTAAAATAATTTATTATTGTTATACATTGCCTAACTACGTGGAAAAATTCTGCTGGGATTTTATTTTAATACAGAAATATGTTTAGGACCTTTGGGATTTTTGGCAACTGGAGATTCAGTAGTACCTGGTAATAATGGACTGAAAGATCAAAATTTAGCTTTAAAATGGATACAAAAAAATATAAAAAAATTCGGCGGAGATGCCAATCAAGTAACTCTGTTCGGTGAATCAGCTGGTGGAGTCAGTTCTAATTATCACATGATATCACCGCTAAGCAAAGGTAGGTTCTGATGGTGTTTCATTGACTATTTCACTAGAGTAAATTGATAACTGACAAAATTTGAAGGTTTTGAACTGGCAATTTTTTGTCTTGTCGCGGCAATTTTTTGACGTTGAATATATCAAATCTATGTGTATAAAATTCTATCACTCTGTGATAAAATTCAATATAAAATCTTTGTTAGTGGTTTCTAAGGAAACTAAGTTGTTTATTTATTTATTCAACTGTCTAAAAATTATTAAAACTGTTTCAAAAATTTAAATAAGTATTATTAACATTAATAATACAAGATTTGGAAATAATTCAATAAATGAAATAGAGAGTACAATCAAGCAAAGTATACCGCGAAATACAATGAAGACAAAAAAGTCTGCGTGGGAACAGTTTAGTTAGAATGTTTCTGGACGCACGTAATTATACGTTAGAAAAGGATACTTCTGAACAAGTTATAGCAAAAATTCTTGAAGATTATGGTTTTAACATGAAAAAAAGAGATGGAACTGATTATACTGAAGCTAGTGTGAAAACACTTTGGAATACGACTGCTCAAATGGTTCAGGAAAAATATTTTCTAGAATTTAACATCAAAATTGATCCATTTAAAGATATTACCTATAAATTTGCTAGATTGGCCAGGGATACAAAACGTAAAAAGCTTCATGCTGAACCTGAAACCAGAAAAATACTTTCCAAAACGACACAAGGAGGATCAAAAGCTTTATCTGGCAGTAAGTGGCAGTTAAGAAATAATGCTAACAACAATTTGTGTCCCGTTCGTTTATTTTTAAAAAATATTGTAAAAAGAGATTCCAATCCTTATCTAACAACAACAAGATTATTATTAACAGTACATCCAAATCGGGAGAAAGGAATATGGTACAAAAATTCACCATTGGGAATTAATACAATTTCAAAGTGGACGAAAATATCGGCAGAATCAATTGGCATAGACACAAAAAAAATAAAAATAACCAATCATCCAGCAATATCTGCATTAGCAAAAGAAGGAGTTGGTGAACAAGAAGTAATTAAGCTTACAGGACATTCTTCTGCCCATTTCCACCATTTCCAACTTATAGAGAACCTTCGAGAAAATAAAAATAAAGAAAAGGAATCCTCAGTTTCTAACTTAAATTCATCACAGGTTATGATGCAAAACAATCCCCAAAATAATGCTACAACGTACAATTATAATAATTGTACTTTTTACATAAATAAGTAATTTTTTTTTCATAATGTTATTATTGTTTTGGCTTTTTATAATTAAAGTTTGCAATAAATAAAACGTTTAAACATATGATTTTTTAGTTTTTCTCTCGTGAAATAGTCATGTCGAATACCATTCAATTAAAAATTTTGTAAGGTAAAATTTTTCTCTTGTCGTCTTCAAGTTTGTTGCTTTTAGGTAATTTTGCTCATGACATTTAATCCAAAACCACTCGCCTAACGGCTCGTGGTTTTTTTGTTAAAAATGTCATTCGCAAAATTGCCAAGCAACAAACTTTCATGACAATCGAAAAATGTTGCCGACAAAATTTTCAATCTCGTGGTATTATATATGAGAAATATAAAAATGAGGATTTTTAGGACTGTTTGCAAGAGCTATTCTTCAAAGCGGTACTACTTTATGTCCTTGGGGTCTTAGTGAAAATAAAGAAACTGAAAAAAATTCCAGAAAATTAGCTAAAGCTTTGAACTGTCCCACTGAATCGAGCGAAAAAATGGTGGAGTGTTTGAAGAAAGTGGACGCAAGGACGTTTGTAGAACTAGATGAAATTTTCAAGGTTATTTTTTTTAAATTAGTTTACAAAAACTTTATGAGCGGTCACCAATATATTAATGACACGTGCCATGGACTTACATCTATTAAAAAATTTGATTCGTTTTCAAATATTCTCATCTACCATGGGCTTGCGATACAATTTCTATAAGGGATTTATTCATAAGTAGAAATGCATTTGGGACATGTTTATTTATTTATAAGAATCTTTTACATAAACATATGAAGGGTTTAAGTTTTAAAAAGTGTCCATACACCATAGACGTACAATAAAAATGTTTAAGGGGTTTAATAGAATTATTTGTGAATCTTTTTTTATTATAGATTTGGGATTACGATCCTATGATTCCTTTTAAACCTGTAATAGAACCCAGTGACACAATCGATCCTTTTCTACCCGATCATCCACTGAATCTAATTAAATCCGGGAAAAGTATGGACGTTCCTATAATTATTGGAGTAACTACTGATGATGGTGGCTTGAAGGCAGCAGGTGAGCGATCTTTTAAAAAAATATCTGCGATTTATTATTTATTAGAAATTTTTTAGGTTATAAAAATGAAAATTTATTAGATGAATTTGCGGATAGATTCAACGAACTGGCTCCTGTGTCCTTGTTTTACGACAGGACAGAAAAAGATCCTGACGCAATAACAGAGAAAATTAAAGAATTTTATTTTTCCGGGAGGAAAATTCAGGATTGCATCAAAGAAGTTGTGGATGTAAGTTTTTTCTCTGAACGATTTTTTACTAAGTAGGGCAACATTTATGGGTGACCGTCACCGTCACCAATATGTTAATGTTACGTAAAAATAGACCATTTTTAAAAATTTCCCTCCATCATAGGCATACGGTAAAATATTTTCAAATGAGTAATTTATTTGTAAATCATGAGCGTACGATAGAAATTTTAAAAGGAGTTCACTTATACTCAAATATTTTCATCTACCATAGGCGTACAATAAAATTTTCAAAATGTTTTGGGAAAATATCGATTAAACTTGGACGTACATTAAAATTCTTAAGAGGGGTTCACTTATTTCCCAAAA
>CAJUYI010004449.1:0-18509 GCA_910591695.1 Galerucella pusilla
ATAACGTTCATAATTGAATTAAATAAATGATGCGCAATGCACAAAATTTACACTGTATATCAATTAATATATACATATAAGAAATGAAGTTATTAATGACCATTCGGTGCATTGAAGTGTTGCAAATGTTTATAGTGTTATTTTATGATCAATAATAATTTTTTTTTATTGGTGAACCTTTTCACCTATTTAAAGCCCGCCTCAGCGTGTTTAAATCAAACTTTAAAAAACGCGCGTGTTTTAAAGTTACCGTTCACCCACCCAGTTACTTCCGTACTGTGAAGGGGATGAAATAGATACAGATAATAGACCAGGGTCGATAATTTTTGAGACTAAAAAAAATTATAGTAGGATGAAACCCATTGGAATAGGTAGAGAATATAACAAAAACGAAAGGAAAAATAAATTACGGGCGATCTGAGCTCGGGAAGGGGGGGGGTGAGTTTTTAAGGGTAAAAACAGGTTAATCTCGATTTCCGGTAAAACTGCAAGTCTTATGAAAAAAAGTTAAATGGGAAAGTTGTAGGTAATAAAAAGAACTACAACTTTTGTATCGACACTTTTTTCACATAACCTCAAAATTTATGTGAAAAATTCGAATAACCGAGTTTTTGGTTATTTATTTTTATCTTTTGCAAAAAAAATTATTTTTTCATGAAATTTGGTGAAAACTTACCTTTGTATGTCCCAAACATACAGTAATTTTTTTTATTTAAAATATCCATTTTTTCACCTTATTTTGACTTAATATCGAAAAAGCAACCTAATTTTCAATCAAAAATTCTCACGTCAAAATATCTGCTTTTTTAAAAAAGTTGGTGTGTTTTTTGTTCGTTGAAATCTCTACTTTCTGATGGTATAAAAAAATATATACAATACTATGGTAAATCTTCTTGGAAAATGCAAATAATGTAAAAAACTCGAATCCGAAATTTTTTTTTTGAATCAATATGTATAATTTTGAGCTATTTATTAAAATTTACACTTAAATTACTAGAAAAACGTAAGATTTCATGTTATATTGATAAACAAAAAAATTGCTAATCCATAAAACATCAAAATTGCAAAAAAACATGCGAAAATAGGATTTAAAAAGGATATCATTTAAAAAATGTGACTGTTGCAATTTTTTTCAGTTATAAAGTTGATTTATTAATATCTTCTGTATGTTCCTTGTGGTATATTATTCATTCTTTTTTTAATTTTTTTTACAACGGTAGCTGGATACTATTGAATTTAAATACTTTTTATTGATGACGTTATTTATTATAATATTTTCAAATACAATAATCTTCTTATTTATCAATACTTTATCTTGCATTCTAATTACTTCTCCATTATTTTTTGTCTCTTTGATGGCATTTCTTCATCGTTAGATTCGACAAACCGTCCCGATTCTAGCGGATCTTCGAGACTATCACCGTCTTCGTCTCCAAGATTATTTCCGGTATTTCGTTCTTCATCCACAATTTCATCCGAATCATCAACTTTCTCGTAGGTTTTTTCTTCTACATTGAAGCATGTTTCAGATGTTGTAACGCAACCAGAAAAACAATGGAGAAATGCAACGATATTTTTTAAGGATTTATATTTGAAACTATTAGATGTGAAAAATAGATCTTTTACAGTACCAGAACCTGGCTTGAGAAAATGAATATCATGATTATTAGAATTTAATTGATTTAAAAGGACCAACAGATCAATATCTTGACCCACAACAATGATAGTTTTATTAGTATCTCTAGCAATATCTATCGAGGTCTTAATAATGTCAGCATCAGCATCATCTTCTGCTTGTTTACAGGAAAATCCTTGTGGCTGTAATCTTCTACTGAAATCTTCTACTAAAACATCATTCGATTTTAATTTTTTAGGTTATATTAGGTTAAACATACTATTTATGAAAGAAAATATTACTATTTTTATATTAGAGCTGATTGGTACAGATTAAAATATAGGTAGTATTTACCTTACTATGAAGATATCTCAAGTTCATTTTAAAGTTAATTTGTCACAATTCTCTTAAAGTAATTTAACCAGCACGTGTTTTTTTACGAACGATGTTATTCACTGCTCTATATCTCGAATACTGGCTAACAGTTTTTACAGCTGCTACGAAATAAAAGGTAGTAAGCCACATACTATGGAGACTGTACACTGTATGTAGTATGTGTATAGTCTCTATACCCCGTACCTTCCTAGCCCCTTCCACTCTTCTCTATGAAATAACTTTTGACGGGCTTAAATTTTTTGAAGGTCACTCAGGTATTTAAGTATAAGTGATTAAAGTGTAAATTTTAATAAATAACTCAAAATTATACATAATGATTAAAAAAAAAAATTTTCGGATTCGAATTTTTTTCATTATTTGCATTTTCTGAGAACATTTACCATAGTAATGTATATATTTTTTTATACCATCAGAAAGTAGAGATTTCAACGAACAAAAAACACACCAACTTTTTTAAAAAAGCAGATATTTTGACGTGAGAATTTTCGATTGAAAATTAGGGTGCTTTTTCGATATTAAGTCAAAATAAGGTGAAAAAATGGATATTTTAAATCAAAAAAATTACTGTATGTTTGGGACATACAAAGGTAAGTTTTCACCAAATTTCATGAAAAAATAAATTTTTTTGCAAAAGATAAAAATAAATAACCAAAAACTCGGTTATTCGAATTTTTCACATAAATTTTAAGGTTATGTGAAAAAAGTGTCAATACAAAAGTTGTAGTTCTTTTTATTACCTACAACTTTCCCATTCAACTTTTTTTCATAAGACTTGCAGTTTTACCGGAAATCGAGATTAACCTGTTTTTACCCTTAAAAACTCACCCCCTCCCCCTTCCCGACCTCAGATCGCCCGTAATTTATTTTTCCTTCCGTTTTTGTTATATTCTCTACCTCTTCCAATGGGTTTCATCCTACTATAATTTTTTTTCATTTTTTACCATTTTAAAAATTATCGACCCTGGTCTATAAATAGATACAGGATGAGTGCCAAATAACATATTTGCCTCTCACAGTCATAGTCAGATATTTGCTGGTCAATAAGCTGGTCACTGTATGGACTGGTCTTTCAGACCTAGGAGTTGATTGATGCAATGAAGAGGCAGATGTTGACCAGATCAATATTAACAAATGTACCGGAAAAACAATGATTCAATACCCATAGAGATGATACAGATAGAGGCAACAAGCCATAGGGCGCTGTGTAAGTGGGAATGTCCGTCTGAACTCCGGTGAGAGAGAAAAAGGCAGACGATAAGATCAGATCTCTCTTTTACATGCTGACGAGTTCCGAGCAGGCTTGTTGCCTCTATCTGTTTTATCTTTATGTATATACAGAGTTCGGCAAAAGTCCGGGACCGGACAAATATCGCAGAAAATATAAATTTTTCGGAAAATATTTTCATACCACCAATTCAACTCCAACTTAAACTATAATTTGAATATATTTTGAAATATACAGGGTCTTCCAATAAAGTGTGGCGTATCAAAGTTTTATTTTTTCTCATGGAACTATATTTTATTGCATTTTCTGATTGTTCCTTGAAAATATGATACTTCTTCTTAATGGCTCCCTATACCTAAATACAGAGGGTTCCCAGTTATGCTGACTTTTTTAAAAATGTAAACATTTCGAAAAAAATTAATAATTCATTGATATAACAAACTCTAGCTAATTTACTCTTACATCTGAATAGTTGGACATTCGTGGAATGTATTGCACGATTAAGTACTGAATATTTCTTTACAGGGTGTTCAGAATTTTTAGTTCCATTATTAGATCATCCAATGTGAAGCATCAGGCTTGTTTTGAATAGAACACCCTGTATTTTCATACATTATCATATTCAAAATGGGGGTGTCCTATACCTAGGTATTATACTTTCCGTGCAATTTACAATTTTCTTAAATTGTACGCTAAATCGATTTTAAAACATTTGCAATTTTCTCTTAAAATTCAAACTAATGATCTTGGCACAATTGTTGTAAGAAACCAAATAGATCACTTCTCAAGCCTCCAGAAAATATAGGGTTTTGCTACCCTATTTGAGTGGTGTAAAAGATATAGCCACTCTCACAGTATCAATTTACACATTTTATGAAATAACAAAAAACAAAAAGTTTATTACTTTCATTTGTTAGTTCCGTTTTTATTCATGTTGTATTTTAGTGTTCTAAATAATAATTATTGAACCAATCTTAAACATAACACTCGTATTGTGGGAAACTTCTTTGTTATTTCATAAAATATCTCTAAGTGGATACTTAGTGATTTTTCTGTGAGAGTGGGTATATCTTTTTAACCACTTGGTATAGGATAGCAGAACCCTATATTTTCTGGAGGCTTGAAACGTTGTCTATTCAGTTTCTTACAACAACTATTCCAAGATCATAAGTTTGAAATTTGAAATTTCCAAATTTATAGGGAATTGCAGATGTTTTAAAATCGATTTTATAAAATAAAATTTTATTGTAAATTGCACGAAAAGTAAAATACCTATAGAACATCCGTATACCATTCGAGGAAGGAAATTTTTCTAAATATAATGGATTATTAAATTACAGGGTATTCCACTTGAAATAAGCCTGTTACTGAATATTGAATAACCTAATAATGAAACTGAAAATTCTGAACACCCTGTGAAGAGATATTCAGTATGTACTCAACCGTGGAATACATTGGCTAGAATTTGTTATATCAATATTAGTTATTCATTCTTTTCGAAATGTTTACATTTTTAAAAAAATCAGCATAACTCGGAACTCTCTGTATTAAGGTATAGGGAAATTATAAAGAAGTATTATATTTTTAAGAGGCAATCAGGAAATGCAATAAATTATAGGGTGTTCCATGAGAAAAAATATAACTTTGATACGTCACACTTTATTGGAAGACCCTGTATATTTCAAAATATATTCAAATTATATTTTAAGTTGGAGTTGAAATCGTGGTATAAAAATATTATCCGAAAAGTTTATATTTTCTGCGATATTTGTCCTGTCCCGGACTTTTGCCGAACTCTTGTGATGCCTTTTGGCCGAAATATTATTTATTAATTATTTAAATTATCATTATGGTATTATTATGATTAAAGACATAAATTCCCTTGAATCTAACGTCGATATAGCATGAATCGTTTACATATATGAAAACAGAAAGGTCTCACGTATGATGTCAAGTTCAGAGTGTGTAAACAGAATTGTTTATGTTTACAAAACGGTGAACTTGACTCGTCGTATAAATACGTTAAACGAAAGTGTTTTAACATTCATTCTAATTCATTCTGATTCATTCTAAATTATTCTAAATGTAGTCTATTCATCGTAATCCTTTTTAATTAATATTCTAATTAATACTAGTAATAAGTGAGTTAATGTATAATAGTAAAGTAAGGAAATAAAGAGAACATGTCCCGATGATTCCAGTAGTTGTTTTATTCCTGTGAGATGACACACCAAGTGACCGGCAACACCACCTAGTCAGAGGCCCTTCCACACTTCTAATGCACCAAGTATCCATAGTAGGATACACACATTACACTCTGTATACCTCCATCCGTTTGTAACCAATCAAATGCCATTTTGCGACCAATCAGAAGTAAATTATACTGAATATTTTTTGACAAAAGTGAATATTCCGCGGCCTACCTGCCACAGCCAATTTTTAATGTTGTCGCATTAAGGTCACGATAAAAATATAAAAAATGATTATGTAGTGTAGCTACATAAATATTTTGAAATCTTCCATTTCGTTGTATGTTTTCGTCTTTTCCGATATATAATCTGTACATCTAGCACTCGAGGCATATATTTTGTTTTGTATATTTATCTATTGTGATAATACCTTTGTACTGTACCTGGAAAGGAACATATTAAGAATAATCTAACAGAAGAATGATAAGATGAGTTGATTATTGTTATGATTGAAACTAAATGCTTCTAATTAACTCCAATATTTGATGAATGAGTTATGTGAATTATGGAAAAATATTGATATGGGCTTTTTGCGATAAAAAGATGATGATGTCATTTTCAGTTACTCTCCTGCTTATCAGAATAAATAAACATTTTCCAACCGTGAATAAAATTTATCCTCAACAGCCAGAATATACAGCTAACGGGTTGGCATAACTTCAAGACGTTGTCAGATTAACTGGTAAAATTCCCCAGTTTGTTTTGACGTTTATTGACATTCGATCATCGTCTAATATTTACAAGTTTTTTTGGTGCTTTTAGATTGTTTGTTTCTTTAAGATTAAAAAAACAGTTATTTTCATAACTAATTATTTAAGCAAATCTGCATTGTGTAGTTAATAAATTGCTGAAGAAGCTGAACAGTGAATGACAAGAGATGGTAACATCTTTGTTAAGCTATTTTGAACGAGAATTCCGAAATGGGGGCCCGCTTCTTCCGTTTACTGCTCTAAGAGGCGTAAGTATTCTCTATTTGTATTCATTATTATCAAGAAGTGTCAATCTAACATCAGATTGACTCATCTAGTTTTCGTTAAGTGGAGAAAAAACTACAGCTTGGCAACATCACAATATCTTGTTTTGCAACGTCATCGTCTTTCAAACTATAATTATTACACATCAGCTATGGATCACATCAAATCTAACTCCTGACATTCTGATAATAATATGTCACTCATAACAATAATACCTTTAAGTAAGGAGTCCAAACAGTAAATTCAAGATGAGTTTATAATAATTGATGACGTTTGTTCCACAATCTGGAAGTGAAAATACGAGAAAGAAAAGGAGAGGAAAACCAAGAAGAAAATTGGAAATAGCTAATGAACTATAAACGTCTTAAATCATACTGGTGAACCAGAAGCTCAATTAATAATTGTATAATCGGAATTTAACTAATAAGGAGGTACAGAAACAATATTTAATGCAAGTTGTATCAATGTATAGGAAGCAATTTCCGAATGCTAAAAAAAATGTCTTGTATAGCACACAAAGCAAGCAGGCGATAATATAGTAATAGCATAAAGTAGACGTATAAAAGTTCTAGACCAGCACCGAATTCTTGAAATGATTTTCCGATTCACAGCAAAGCTTCGCTGCCAGTTCACATACGGACGGAAAATTACTGCGTTGAAATGTGTCACTAAACCCATGGCTTTCCGGACATAAAATGGAAATATAGGTAACATAAAAATCTACTCAACATTTTTGCTCTTATTTCCAACGGCGGTTTCCGTCATTTTTCATTAGTTTTTCTCGACTACTTTCAATTGAAATCGTTGCTGTTCCCTTGACGATGCTCATTTATGGAGCAGCTCGAAAAATTATATGATTAATTCGATTTGTGAAAATTGGGTTAGGATTTACATTCGGCCACGTTGGCCAAACTAATTATGAAGGAGATTTTTATCAAGTCGAATAATTTTTGTCACTAAATGTATAGCAAGAGATGAGCGTTATGCATAGGAGATTAATGTACAGGGTATTTGATTGAGAGGTAAAGTACCTATTCACATTATATCTCCTGGGAAAACTTGATAATAATATTGGACAAGAGAAACAACTGGAACGCGTGAGAAGAGGCCACGTGAAGTTTGCCAACTGTCTTAAGCATAAATCAAAATCGGATTTGTTTATCTATGTCGCCTAGTAACGACCGTTTCATAGCGATAGCTATTTTATTATTGACATTTGGAGTTGTGTTTGAAGCAATCATCACCTGTCTAATATTTATAGGCGTTCAGTTAGTTTATCTGTGAAAGTGCTATTTTATATAAAACCATGCCTCCTAAAAAACTTTTTTGTGTCAAAGGAGAAACTATCCACAGTCAAGGCCGACAGATTCTAGTTTTGTGTTAACCTACAAAATATGAAATCGTTACGCTACGGATTTGAAGTTGAATGTCAATAGAGGAGTTTAGTCCAAGGTCAGTATGGCCTACAAAAAGTTGTTTTTTCTGACAAGAATGACAGTTGAGGTTTACCATTTAAAACATGAGATTTTTGCAAGTTTTTCATCATTGCGAACATCAATATTATTTATTAAAATAATGAATACACCCCCAAAGCGTATATCTTGAAATTTAAAATGACTTTTTAGCTGAATACTCAACCTATTGGTGGCAAATAATTCTAGGAACTCTTGGCATGTCACCATTACATTTCTGTTATCTGTCAATAGTTATTAGTTCAGTAAACGAAGGTGTCAACATGGGCAACTGGTCCAGCAAGAGCAATTTTTTTTAATTTGCAGGTTATGGTAGGCACATTCAATTCCCAAAATGTCAGGTACCTGACCATTGTGGAAGGGTGGGAAAATGGCTCTGAAATTCCAGTAAATCCGTTTTCCCGCAATATCTGCCGAGATTTGACCACTGGAGAATTTTTGTTTCAACGAGAAATAAGGAGCAGTTCCTTGCCCACAAAAATGAGCCCTAGCATTTTTTCGAAAAATTAGATAGTTTTCGAGATAAATGGCCCGAACGCCGACCCAAAATTGAGCTCCAGGCCGGCTTATAGAGAGCACGCTCTGAGGGCATGACGTCCCCAAGTAAATTACTAATTTTTTAATAACTCGCGTGGAAATCAATTTTTTTTAATGAATCAAAGTGCGGGTGAAAGAAGGGATCTGTGGCTACTAAGGCGTGTTTTAATCCACTCAATTCGTGCTCCTGGGTCATTGGAAAACCAGGCCTAAATTCGTCTTTGCTAGATTTTTCAATGCTTCCATGGATTTATTCATATGATTTTTATTAATAGTTATTTCAGCCAATCCTATTGGATAATGGTTCTTCGGGGGTACTTTATTTATTCCGAAACAATGCTACCAATAATTCGCCCGTATTTTTTTGAATAATGTGTTTTCCAAGAGGCGATTTTTGTGGATTTCTGGAGTTTTCCAGAGCGCTCTGGTTTATCGAGAATTTCTCGATGATGAACTGTCAAACCCGCTTATAATTGATATTGGGAGAAAGGTTAGAATATCCTCTTGCCGATGGTATAATTTTTTTTTGGCCCAGACCCCTGGGTTTTCAGGAAAATCGGTGAAATTTCCAGTTTTCTGAGGGAAGACAGCTATTCTTCTGAGTTTTTTTGAGCAGTTTTTTCTCTTCACAGTAAAATTCTTCCCGGTCAAGCATCATACCCGATGAAAGGTCACAATCTGAACTTTCCTTTGATATGTGTATCAAGTATTTTATTTGATGCATTAAAAAGAAATTTGTCTATAAATTTATTGTAATGGATGCCCCATTTTATTCTCGCACGCCGCCACGCCGCCACGCCACCCATCTATAGTGTGGGCGACAGCGTCTGCTATAGTGCGTGAACGCATGGATGCTTTCTGCTGGATTGTTTGTCAACAACTGACAATTTTACATGTAAACTCTATCTCTTCCGTGATTTTTCAAGAATAAATTAGTAGTATTCCAGTGTAAAAAGTGAAATTCAAGTCATTATTAATTTTATTGTTATTATTAAATAATAAATTTTGAAATTTTTATTGATAAAAAACATATAGACGGATAGCTGGCTACAGAAAAAACAATGTATAAGGTACATGATATTTGACTAGCTGGATAAGTTGGATTAAAGTTCTCAAACACTAAGCACCCAGTCTGTCTGCGTGGTTAGGAAGATTAAGTACGTAATAGCCGATCAAAATCGATAATTTTTGACAGAAAAAAATGATAAGACTCACGGATAAAAGTTGTGTCAATATGTAGGATTTGTTGTTAGGAAATGTTTAAATTATTGGCAGACATTTTCATGGAAGTAAAATGGTCGGCAGACGGCAACAAATTGGTGTTTTTTTTGTGAAAAAAAAATGATAAGCCTCATGATTAAAAGTTACGCCAAATAATTATTTAACATTAATTGAAACTAAATCTAAAATGGCAGACAAAAAAACGAATGATAACACCGAGGCAGACGCCGATGAACATCGTAGTCCCGAGCGCGCTTCACGCTTAAGACGCCGCGCTTCACCCGCTGTTCGAGGTTTTATAAATTATTCAATTTTCAATGAAAACAATTAAGAGAGGGATCATTTTCTAGCTAAAAGCATGCTCTTTCTAATGGTGTAAATTAAAACATTAAAAATAATTAATAACCATGAACAATTTGAGTATAAAATATAATAATCATACGAAATGCTCAGACACGTAGATAATTAAAATATTTTTTTATTAGCTTTTCTTCTATCTCCTCTAGTTTACGAGATACCCTGCATAACCCTGGATAACGGTAAGGTTTTGGTATAGGAAAGTATACATGAATTTGCCTTATTTTCCACCCCTGAATGCATTAAAATAGAAAAAACCGGGTGGTTCTATTTAAAAAAAAAATTTGATATTTATGAAGTTAAACTTTGAAAACTTTCTATACACACCCTGTATAAAATGGAAAATTTTTCAAATAGTTCTGGCCTTGCTCAAAGCAACCGAACAGAAACCATTTTCATATCTTCAAGGGTATTCACTGAAAAAAATAATTTGTGAGGGTCTGCAACCGTCAAATTTCTTACAAAAACATTAATAACTCAAAAAATATGCATTTTTCGAGAAAAAAAATTTTAGGTAGAAGTATATTAAAATTTTACGTAGATTTTAAAAATGTATTAATATACAGGGTGTTCCGTTTAAAATAACAAAGTTATAGTCGACTTCCGGTAGAATCGGAAGTCTGCCATCATTGAAAATATTTTAGTTAAAAAGATCGCATTCGAAAACCGAAACGTAGGAATTTTCATGATATTAATATAAGTATTTTGCCATATACAGATAGTTTTAACACCCTGTATAGTTTACTACCTAATAATTTACGTTGAATCAATATAAAAAGGATCGACAAAGTTTGCGTTTCTTTTTGAGATAAAAACAAGTTACAATACATTACGTTGCGTCTCAATGCCCGTATTTATAAATGAATCTCAAACTCGTACTCAAGTATATATTTGGAACGTTTTTCATACCTGCGTTGTATATGTACGATATTCGAAAAAAAATTAGTGAATTATTCCACTGCAATTCAGTTAAATCCTAAGTTTTACCATAATTTAATATCATTCAACCATTAAAAAGTGAATATTCAACTATTTTCCAGGATAAATTTAACTATTCTTAAGTAGAAATTTCACTTTTTCAAATAGTCATATAATTTTGACTATTAGTTTTTGTTTTTTATTATTTAACTATTAAATTAGTGAATATTCACTAATTTTCAAAGCTAAAAGTCAGCAACAGAGAATCAGTTAAATTTGACTAATTTAGATTTAAAGAGTATATTTTGTACTTAAATTGTTTATGGTTATATTAATTATTTTTAATGTTTTAATTTACACCATTAGAAAGAGCATGCTTTTAGCTAGAAAATGATCCCTCTCTAAATTGTTTTCATTGAAAATTGTATAATTTATAAAACCTCAAACAGCGGGTGAAGCGCGGCGTCTTAAGCGTGAAGCGCGCTCGGGACTACGATGTTCATCGGCGTCTGCCTCGGTGTTATCATTCGTTTTTTTGTCTGCCATTTTAGATTTAGTTTTAATTAATGTTAAATAATTATTTGGCGTAACTTTTAATCATGAGGCTTATCATTTTTTTTTCACAAAAAAAAACACCACTTTGTTGCCGTCTGCCGACCATTTTACTTCCATGAAAATGTCTGCCAATAATTTACACATTTCCTAACAACAAATCCTACATATTGACACAACTTTTATCCGTGAGTCTTATCATTTTTTTTCTGTCAAAAATTATCGATTTTGATCGGCTATTACGTACTTAATCTTCCTAACCACGCAGTCAGACTGGGTGCTTAGTGTTTGAGAACTTTAATCGAACTTATCCAGCTAGTCAAATATCATGTACCTTATATATTGTTTTTTCTGTAGCCAGCTCTTAGACTAACAGGGAAATATTGAGAATTCTTGAGCTTCTTTTTTTTGGAGCACACGGTGAGGTTTCATTTTTTTAATTAAGATCAATAATATTGTTGTGGGTGTAATGACATCTAAGGATTCTAGTACGCCCGTGTGTTTTATTTGTGATCAAGCTCTGACTGAAGACGTTACAACAGTTACCCGAGGACTAGAAACCCTAATAAATGTTAGCAAGACCAGGAAAGACAACCACCATTTGTTCCTGGAGAAGGTATCGTCTTTGGAAGTTCATCGCTTGTGTAGGAAGAGTTCGGTAATTCGGTAATTCGGTAATTCGGTAATGAAGAATGGAAAAGTTATTTTCGCAATTTTGGCGCACACTTCCAATCCTTTTCGCACACAATCATTCCTAGGATTGGTCTGTCCAATAAAAGCAGGCCAGGCGGGTCTCAATTTTAAAGAAAGTGATAACTTTTTTGACCCCGTGAGTGGGTAAGAGATCATTTTCATGTTTCTTTTCATAGCCTTAATTATTTCGCGGTTGCGAAAATGCAAGGTAGCGCCATCTACCATAGATGCCTGGAGGCCTAAACATAGAAATTGGTGTATTTTCAGGGTCGCTCATCCCAGATTTTGGGCTAGAAGCGTCAGTTTTTAAGTTTCAGAAAACTGCGAACTTTTCAACCACCATTTTTGCAAAAAATATTGGTGTAACGGAAGAAATTGTAGGGACAATTTTTGTAGGTAATGAACTGCTCTTCATTTTTTGTTTAAACAAAAATTCTCTAAAGATCGTAGTTCGGGAGATATCGGCGGAAATCGGATTTTCGGGATCTCTAGAGCCATTTTCCGACCCTTCCACAAATTTCAGACACCTGACATTTTGGGGGTTCAATGTACCCACTGTTACCTGCAAATAAAAAAAAATTTTCCTTGCTGGACCAGATGCCCATGATGACGGTATTTTTCGCCTTCTTTTATTGGACTATTATGTCAGATGTCAGTAGAAAAAGAATTAGAAGAATAGAGATACAACTAACCAGAAATGAAATCTGATCGAAAATGGACATACACAATTAAACGAATATCAAAAAAAATAATTATAACTGACATTTGACATAACTAGTGACAGAATAACGGGAATGGAATGGTGACTTGCCAGAAGTTCCTAGAATTATTGGCCACCGATATGTTGAGTATTCAGCTAAAAAGTCAATTTAAATTTCAAGATAAACGCTTCGGGAGTGTATTCATCATTTTAATAAAGCAATATAGATGTTCGCAGTGATAAAAAACATGCATCTTATGTTTTGAATGGTAGACCTTAATTGTCATTCTTGTCAGAAAAAAACACGTTTTGCTGGCCACACTGATCTCGTTGGTTTTGACAACAAGTTTGCTCATACGACTGCAACTTCAAGTGGGTTCTTCCTACCTGAAACGAAGTCTACCAAAAATTTTCCAGAATTTTATTCAAAACTCTAAGCAAAAGTGGGTTGGAATAATAGAAACTTGATGGCAAATCTACAGAAGTTTGAATCACCACTAGAGGAGAGTTGGAATATCAATTTAATAAAGCAGGAAGCCACTTACCTGGTACAGTTGGAATTAATTGAAATAAGTATTAATAGATGCCTTCACTTATAATTCATCATAAAATCTATGGAAACACTCGTGGATTTAATGAAAATTGTCCCTTTGATAGCCAATTCAGTAGGCACTAATAAAGTCCTTTGTATCCTCCCACCAAAGCACTTTTTTTAATTTAGAAGTTTTTATTGTTGTTCAACAATTTTTCTCTTTGCGTTTCTGGTGTCAAACTTCATTGAAAGCTTGGTCATTATTATTGCGAATCAAAAAAAAATTCCATTTTTGAAAAATTCTTTAATCCCATCATGTTACCAATTGAAAGGTGTCGTTGATCCTCTATCAAGTTCAATTAGTGCCCGACAGGAAAAATGGCCAGATTAACCGGATTCCCGTGTATAATTCAGGTTAATTTTGTAGAGAGGAAAATTACATATGAATAAATGATGGACCATCGGTCCCAAAATGTCAGTCGACGCAAGTTGGAAAGTGGACGGGGTTCAGTGGCGGAACGGTAATTCTGAATGTCAGAGAGAATTCATAAGCTCATTGGCTTCAAGTTTATTAGTTATAAATTAAATAGATGAAAGCTGTCAAGTGTTATTATATTTATGGTCATACAAAGACTTTTATCTTATTGTAGCTCTTAGTTTATACACGTATTTTTTGTTGTTATAGTCCAGTAAATGAAGGAGGAAAAAAAGGCAAAGTTAACATTAATGACGCCCTGTTTTCATCGTCCGGTTGAAAGTTGCATTATTGGTAGCTCATTAAACATGAGACAAAGTTCTGCATGAAAACGCGTGCTAGGGCGGAGAAAATGGCCCCAAAAGACCAGGAAAATAGGTTTTCAGCTAATATCTCTTAAAATATGGCAGCTAGAGTTTTTCGGTTTAGATAAAAATTGAAGTTCAGCTAATTTCCTACAAAAATGGTGTTCATGATTTTTTTCGCAACATTAACATTTTCTGCAAAAAAATCGGGTTGAAAAACCGGGAATTTTGAGACTTGTGAAATAGGCAAGTTTTAAACGTTCTTCATGTTTCATTTATTATAGAAAAATATATATATTTTTTAATTTATTTAATTATTTATCAACGGGACAACCTAATATACAAGAATAATACATTATAGACTAAACTATTACATAGAAAATTTTTAACAAAAGTACAAGAGATTCGCGAGTTAATTGTCCGTGAATTGATGAAACAAGAATATAAAAATACATTGCAATTATGACATAAATCTGTTCGTCACCAGTCATCATCTGATTCTTGGTCAAGAACTTCTTCTGGGTCTAGATCTCCCTCTAGCTCTACCCCGTCAACAACTTCTTCTGAGTCTACAGTTTCCTCTAATTCTACCTCTTGGGATAACATATTATCGCTGTCTTTATAATTCGAACACTGGCGTGACTCACACGAACTACAAATAGATGAGCAGACGACACGAGCGCCACGTAGAGCACACGCGCGGCGAACGACGGAGGAACGAAAGTAATAAATTATAGCGTATACATTTGGATATACTGGTTTTTCCCCGGGGTATCAAAGGTATGACTTATATACATCGATGGAAAGGTGGGAATTCCCCCATTACACTAGTTAAGGTGTTAAAATGTTGGAAATAAACAGCAGGGAGAAAAAAAACCACCAAAAAAAAAGTGCGTTTTTTCCTTGAGCCCGCGTTTTCTGATTTTATTGAAAAATAGACGACTTCTTTAAAAAAAAGGAATTACACAATCGAAAGGTAGACATTCTTAGCTTTCAAATGATGTATCATAGAGACCAATCGGATCATGTATACATTTTTAATTGATGGTTGTCCACATAATTTCCCCGCGCTCCAAAAACAGTAAAAATTTGGGATTCAATAAAAAACGATTAAATGAAAATTGAAAAAAAATAGGGTATACCAATTTCAGAGATGACAAAGGACCTTATGGGGACCCATAATCAAGAAATCTTTGAGTAAATTAGTACAATACAAAAAAAAGGAACAAATTCCTGGCGAGGTCAAAATGGCCCGGGAGCAGAAAGTTTGACACGTGTTCCGATATGGCCAAAAGAGTCAAGCGTGACTCATTCATTCATTCATTCAAACGTTTGGGTTGTGCTCAACAGCCCGGGCACTTGACCTAAGTCATTGTACCATTCCCAATGTTATCTACTTCCACTCCAAAAGTTTCGTGTCCTCTATATAGGCCACTAGCTTATTTGGGGGGATTTTAAGTAGTTCTGATGGTTGTATAGTTTCCTTTCCAAAATGCTTCTGTCTGAGTCCTTCTAAGTTCTTACATGAGCAGAATATATGAATAGGTGTTTCATCCCTTAGTTCGCACTTCCTACAGAAAGGTTCACTGACTATTCCCATTCTGTACAAATGTTTCCTTAGAGTGCAATGTCCAGTAACCAGGTCGGTTACTGTCTTCAAGTGTCTCTTGCTCAGTTTCAATAAACTGGTTGAGAGTTCTTTGTTTACCTTTTTCAGTAGACTTTTTGTGTGAAGATGACCTTCTGTCAACCTCCATTTAATTTGATGTTCTTTGTCTAGCCAGTTCCGGATTTCCCCTCTTATGTAATCCTTTGTGATTCCACAGAACGGTTCCGGACCTATAAAGTCTCCTTTAGAGCCTTGTTTAGCTAGCTGGTCCGCCAATTCATTACCAGCAGTCCCTTCATGTCCCGGCACCCATACTAGAGACACTGTGTTGTCTCTTGCCAGCTTATTAAGGGACTCTTTGCAGTTTTTAACCAGTCTAGATTTCGTGGTAGGATTGCTGATAGCCTTCAGCAATGCCTGGCTATCAGTGAATATTTTTATTCTTTGTCCGGTATAACCCCTCTTGATATTTTCATCAATACAGGCTATAGCAGCAATTGTTTCTGCCTGCGTGACTCAATTCACAGGGTATGATAGCAGCAGAATTCCTCTTCCACATGAACTTTGAATCATGAGAAAATATGCATTTTTCACAAAGTTATTGAATAATTTGTCCCCCCGCTCATGTGTAAATACACGGACTGTTCTCTCCGGCATACAGCACAGAAGCTCATTATTCGAGGTGCGCTTGGTGCCGTTTTTCTCGAAACTGATCAAATTTTCGAGAAAAATCATAGGGACTATTTTTGTAGAAAATTAACTGAACTTCAATTTTGATCGGAATCAAAAATCTCTAACTGCCATTTTTTAGGAGATATTGGCTGAAAACCTATTTTTCTGGTCTTTTGGGGCCATTTTCTCCGCCCTCGCACGCGTTTTCACGCAGAACTTTGTCTCATGCTTAATGAGGTACTAAATGCAACTTCCAAATGGAAGATGAAAATAGGGCGTCATTAATGTTAACTTTTTTCCTTTATTTACTGGATTATTAGTATCTCCACGATTTTCTCACATATTTGCACACATATTGAAAATAATTCACTGTTATTTTTAAAAAACCTTAGTATGCTCGATATTATTGACAAGTTGTATTCCGTCAGACTTGCTCTTTAAAATTTTCTGTAGTTCTTATCATTTACATTCTTTACATGTATAAAGCGGATTTCCAACTATTTATTTTTATGTTCGAGACAATGGCATGATTAGATCGTATCAGATAACTACATTGACAACATATTGAAACCATTTCGAGTGAGAGATTCTTGCTTGAAAATTGTTGAAGTTCATGCCAGAGACTTGTATGTATCATTGAGAATGTTGTAGATAATTGTTAAGTTGGTTCTCTAAATCTAGACTACATTCTCCTGCTCGACTCCTTGTAAATGGCAAATTAGCCTGGAGACTTCTTCTTAACTATGCATTTATTGTTTCGTAACCGTAATTCGTCAATAATCAATATTTTTAGATGTCAAAGGTAATAGTATAAACGCTTTAAAGCTCATAGAGCATAATTTCTGGACTTTTAAGTGGGAAGTCGTTGTTCTTTGATTTTCAAAAACTCAGTGAGTCGTTATTTGACAATTGACAATAAAGTAAATAAATCGATATTCTCCTTTGTTCAAAGATCTCTTGGTATCCTGACTTATTGAGATCCAAGAGGTTGATACTACACAATTTTCTGGTGAAAATTGCTGAAGGTGTGTTGTATTTTCTAGCTTCACGCATCCAGTTTACTGCAGTTTACCTCCGACAGCTTTGTGACTGAAGTCAAAAAACGAACAATAAAAATCATAGTACATTACATTTCCTTAATGGGCATCTACCAAATTCGACCTTGCACAATTATGCTTTGTATATTTTTTTGTTTCCCTACGTCCTCACGTTTAACCCGGCATTAGTCGCTATGCATAGAATCCCATCATTAGTCGCGCGAGAGAGTTTCTCTCATGTACAAAATTTTAGGAAATAAAATGGATTTCTTTTGAAAATTATAAGTCATATTTGTAAATTGCGCAGTCAATATTATTATAAGTTACAGAAGAATAATGTTTATAAATCTTCATCAGATTCCATGCCCATAGCACAGGTCCGACATGAAAAAATTGTATGTTCTGGGCAAATCGGTCGCTGGCAAGTTCTGCATACTTTCTTGACTTTTCTGTTCTTTAGACGAGGACAGAAGATACAATAGCTTTTATTGGTATTTTCTGGTTGTCTTACTTCTGGTTGAAACACTATTGTTTGAGCACCAAAGAAACAATACCTGTTGGGCGCTAATGAAACAATTAAAGTTTAAAGTTGGATGATGATAAAAAACTAGGTTTTTAAAGTTAACAAAAAAAATGATTTCAGGTTGTATTGTAGGTTCTTGCCTAACTAACCACTTAAATTTGGTAGCAACTAGGCCAGTTCGCAGGACTTAGTTACTAATTGATCTTAAACAAAAAAATTAGAAAAGAAAAGAGAAGGAAATTTTAGGGCGCCACTAATTTTCTTTCCTAAAAGAAAATTAGAAACAAAATCAAATTTAATGGTCAGCTAACTTTTATCTGTTTAAAAAGATTAGTATGAATGAAATAAGTATAGTTATTTATGTAATGAAAGAGAAAAGTGAGGAATTATTGTTCGAAAGCAAGGGTTAATTGCTTGAGAACAATAATTCCACTTTTAGCTCGCAAT
>CAJUYI010004450.1:0-15500 GCA_910591695.1 Galerucella pusilla
CTTTCAACTGAAGTGAGATTCACAATCACATTAAGGTTAGCAACACTTTGGGTTTTTTTGGAATTAATTCCCATTTGAAGTCCAAATAAATTCCAATACAAAAATACAAAACTTTATAGTATTGCTCATAAATTAATAATTAATAATTATTCTTTATTTATCATAGATAATGTTAACAATAAAAATACATATTCAATAAACCGATGATCAAAAAATAATTAGATAAAACGAAAAACAATGCAAAAAGTAAATTGTGAATTATAAAATATAAGTATATAAATATATAAGATGTAAACATAACATATAAATAGAAATTAAAGGCATTTTTTTTTTCATTTTGGGAGCCGTTCAGATGCCGGGAGCACTGCAGCCTATTGGCTTATTGTACTCTGCTCCCATATTTAGTCCACCCATCCAGTTATCCCCGTACCTTCGAGTAGACGGTATAGGTCCATTGGATGTGTGCCATATACTTCAGGTGGCACATTGGCCTCTCCGAAGATTGCCCGTTTCCTCGAGTGCAGTGCCTCACAGTCAGATAAGATATGGGTCACGGTCTCGTTCTCCATGCCACATAGTCTGCAGCTGAGGTCCCCGTTATATAACCCTATTTTATGCAGGTGATCTTTTAACGGGGCATGACCTGTTAGATAACCTGCAATAATTCTTAGCTTATTCCTGCTGATATTCAGTAGTTCTTTGGCCCGCTTTGCACATGTGTCACCTATGAAGGTTTTGCTGTGTACCTGTTTCGGAGTGTTCCTCCAATGAAGTCTATGTTGGCTTTGTACCCATTTTTGTATTTGCGCTCGGACTACCTTTTTTGTGGTCCCAAGAGCTGGTTCTGGTCCAACATATGCTGTTGCTGAACCTCTTTTTGCGAGTTCATCAGCTTGTTCATTTCCAGAAATACCATTATGTCCCGGCACCCACACCAATCTTACTTTAATAAAGGCATTTTATGACCACACTAAATTCCAATTTTGCTATTCATTTTTTTGGCATTTTTTAAAGCCATTATCTGTATTTTTTGGCTACTTTTGATGACTTACTAGCAATCATTGCTACTTGGTTGCAATATTTAGTATTAAACAAGATAAGATGTCTTTTAAGGGAGGCTGAAATTATTTTATAAAATAATGCTTAGAATATGCTAAACTTTATCATTTTTTCTGAGTTATATGCTTCGATCTAGCATTATTTGCTTGGTAAATGAAATGTGTTACTTGGGTATGCATGGAACTGGTCCAGGCTAACTAGATATCTATACATCCTCGTATAATAGCGGACAGGGTTCCCTAGAGCAGGGGTTATGTAATGGCTTCGTAACTATTTAACAACTGAATGCTTCTGATATAATCCGGCTTCACCTCTATATCAACGCATATTATTTAATCAACTATCTTGAACACGTTGAATATTTAAGTCCGGTGCTGTGACTCTCACTAACCGGTCATTGATTTCGAGTGCCATAAAGCACCCCATTGAATTCAACCAACATTCGTGTATCTCAAAGATTGTGTATACCTATGTGACTGCGCAGGGGAAATGGTCGCCTGCCGGCCGGACGACCGAAGAACAGACCATCTGGTCAGTGGCCGATACATACAATGTAGAGTACCATCTTCGATGGTCTATTGGAATCGGTTTAAAGTGTTCTCCGCGCTAGGCAGGCACGTACTCCGGTTGAATTGCAGCTTGAGCACGTTTATTCAAGGTATAAACCATATTTGAAATAGATGCTTGGTAATTTACAATATGAATTAGCATTTATATACTTGTTTTACGGCTTTTGAAAAAGAATGACAAGCATTATAGTTTCTTTTTCATGATTTAATGAGAAATATTTGTCCAAGTATTTGTTTAATGGGAGTTTTTTTGGGGATGTGACAATAATAATTCTTAAATTCTTAAAAGAGTACACGGTTTTTATTTAAAGTTCGCTTTAAAACTCAAAGTACCTAGTGTTAAGGTTTGCTATGAAAATGGCCGTAAGTCATATAATTATTTAATACTCGATGTTTATTTTCAATCATATCATCAAAATATATAACGTTGAAATGAAGATGAAACAAAAAATCGAAACAACACACATACATATTTAAATCGGGTACTTAACCATCGATATTTTTAGTATTCAAACATTACCTCCGAAGTGAACATCCCTAAATAATTCACGAAGCGTCTGAAAGTTCATTAGACACAATGTTATAGCGACATCCTCCGAACCCATTGGTACCGTCCGGTGTGGTACTACTTTTGCATACGATATCAGCTCTGATTCGATATACGATGTAGATGGTAACGACAGCGGCAACTCGGACGATATCCATATCCTTTACGCATAGATCAATGCATACCGATGCTCGGAGACTCTCAATCATGTCGACCAACATATCATACGTGATTTAAAATTATAACTTCATAATTTTAGGGACCATTTTTCCAAGTGTATTTGTTATGAAAGAAAAAATTATTTTGAGAAGGTGATTATCGTCAATTATCTTCCAAGACCTACTTTCCACTAATTTTACAGTAGTGAAAATAAAAACTAAACCCGCAGTAGCCGAATAACTAAACTTCCTTTCCGATTCAGATATACTGAAAATGGTGGCTGCGCCGATCATCTCACGCCAAATTTTAAGTGAATTTCTTTTTCATACGCTTTTTGGTATCTTTGTGCCAAAATTCAAATGGGTTTTCTTCCCATACGCCTATTGGTATCGTTGTGCCAGAATTTAAATGGGTTTTCTTCCCTTACGCCTATTGGTATCTTTGTGCCAAAATTTAAATGGGTTTTCTTCCCATACGCCTGTTGGTATCTTTATGCCAAAAATTGAATGGGTTTTCTTTCCATACGCCTATTGGTATCTCTGAGCCAAAATTTCAGTGGGTTTCCTTTCCATATGCCTATTGGTATCTCTACGCCAAAATAAAGGGATCAGTCTAAGGTCAGTGTGGCCAACTAAGAGTGGTTTTTTCTGACAAAGATGACAGTTAAGGACTATCATTCGAAACATAAGATTTTTGTATGTTTTTTATTGCGAACATCTATATTGCTTTATTGAAATAATGAATACACCACCGAAGCATATAACTTGAAATTTAAAATGACTTTTCAGCTGAATACTCAACATATCGGTGGCCAATAATTGTAGGAACTCTTGGCATGTTACCATTTCATTTATGTTATTTGTCACTAGTTATGTCAGATGTCAGTGGAAAAAGTAATCAGAAGAATAGAGATACAACTAACTAGAAATGCTACAAAAATATAATCTAAAAAAGACATACACAATTAAACGAATATCAACAAAAATAAATATAACTTATCTCTACGCCAAAATTGAAATGGGTTTCTTCCCCATTCGCCTATTAGTATTTCTGTGCCAAAATTTTACTGGGTTTCCTTTCCATACGCCTGTTGGTATCTCTACGCCAAAATTTCACTGGGTTTCCTTTCCATACGCCTGTTGGTATCTTTACGCCAAAATTTCTTTGGGTTTCCTTCCCATACGCCTATTGGTATCTCTGTGCCAAAATTTCAGTGGGTTTCCTTTCTTTCCGCCTATTCGTAGTAAATGTTCAATTTTTTTTTGGAAAATAAGTAGTTATTAAGGCAAGGGAATAATTGCTTCTAGATGTTACAATGTTTAGCATTGTAGTCTTTTTTATAGTTAACTGTGTACAAACATTTAATATCACGAGCTGCTAGTCTGAAAGAATGGCTATTTGACAAAATCCAATCAGTTTAGAAGCCTATCGATGTGATCTTGATAGAAAATGAAAGTGATATCGAAGTCACAATATAGATTGTTACTACGATAAGGGTATTGTTATGACAAAACTGACAAATGGTGTTTAAATGGACGTTAACAAATGATATTTAAGCAGTTTAAATAACTGGCTCACGTGAGTTTCAGTTTACACTGAGAAATTGCTTACTTTTAGTGATCAAAGAGGTCATTTTTGAAAGTTTAGAGATCGCATCAAAATACCTAAGATGGGGTGGTTGTTTAATTTCACCAAAAACATTTTTGTTTGAATTATTCTCTTTATAGGAAACTGTAAACTTAAATAATCTTCACTTAATTTGAAATTTATCTCATTACAAATAAAATTTGTCTTTAGAACAATACGCAGGTGGTCTTTAGACAACGTAATTTCTTTTCGCTGAGTTTATGGTTAAAAAAACCTTAAAAACACACTAATTAAATTTACGAAACAAGATAAATCAAATTGGAAACTTTCTATTATCGATTATTCTCAGTTAACACCGATAAGTTGAAATTACATTTATCGAAAAAAAATAATAATAATAATAAACGACCAATAGAAACGACCAGGAGAAGAAGAAGAAGAAGAAGAGTCGACACACGTTTCACCGTAATCGTGCTATTCTGACCTTCGTTCGTCCATATCTAATCAAGTGACCCTTGACAAGCCACACGTATTCTCTGGATTGCCATAATTCACCGAGTTGGCTATGTCACTTCGAACGTGACAATGAGAATCACGTGTGATTATTCGCGTTAGGCTAGTTTTTCCGCGCTACATGACAGCACAGCCATTTTCAGCGGTCCATTTTGACGATAACACACCTTACGCCAAGTGCGCACTTACTACACGCAGAAAACTCTTCATGTAACTGAAAATAAATAAAAGGACAGTACTAATGCCCATTTGCACCAGTTCTGGTTTAAATTTAATGAACAATTTTGGCCTCAGATATATCTTGCCATGTGACAGCGTCAGTTTTTTCTGTTATCCTCTATATCTTTATATTTTTTAATAATTACTGATAATAGCTTCGTTTCCTCCTTTTTAAGAAAAATTTGGGGCACGCAGCATTTTAGATTTAACAAAGCCTTGATAGTCTAGACAACAAGCATTTTTTGACAAACCGAACAATGGTACTGTTTTGAGTCGGAGATTACAAATTTCGTAATGTCCGGTCCAAATGCTCTGCGGATTAGCAGTAAAATAGGAAAAATGTCATAATTTGACATTTTCCGTAAACGTCTCCTCATTTCAGCTGCTGATTGTCTGCCTGTAGGAATTCTGCTGTCTATGCATTAACTTGTAAGCGAGTGGACGAATTGTTCCATAACTCGGCAAAACATTGACATTTTCCGATGATTCAAAGTTCATCACAATTGAAAGACCCGTAGCTATCATTTCATGCGACTTGAAGCTCGTTCGTACTTGACAAAGATATTTTAAAAAGCGGTCAGACTTTTTTTCCTCAAGATTTTGAGACTATTTCATTGATTTGTTCATATTTCTTGAAGTAACGGAAAACCTAGCTGTTATAAATGAAGTAGCCACCAAGGAAATAAAACCAGTAACACCTAAGGAACTTATAAAAGAAATAAAAATAAACATCAATACGAAAAAAGCGCCTGGATACGATCAAATAACAGGGAAAATTCTTAAATATCTGCCAAGAAAAGCAATAGTCAAACTAGCTCACTTAATTAATGCAACATTTGGACTAAAACATGTGCCTATATGTTGGAAAATAGCAGAGGTCATCATGATTCCTAAACCTGGGAAACCCATGAATGAGGTTTCGTCACACAGACCAATATCACTGTTACCAGTCATATCAAAACTTTTTGAGAAAATATTTTTAAAAAGACTTAAACCCATTATTGGAGAAAAATACATAATCCCCACTCATCAATTTGGCTTTAAAGAAGGGCACGCCACAATAGACCAAGTCCGCAGACTTACGGAAAGGCACTAGAAGAAAAGAAGGTATGTTCAGCGGCATTCTTGGACGTGGCACAGGCGTTCGATAAAGTCTGGCATCAAGGACTCGAACATAAACTTAAAAAACTTCTACCCAAACAATACAGCTTGCTGTTAAAATCTTACATTAGTGGAAGAATGTTTCATATTAGATGCGAAGATCAATACTCACAACTACGACCAATAAAGGCTGGTGTACCACAAGGCAGTGTTCTGGGCCCATTGCTGTTCCTCCTATACACTTTTGATATACCAGTAACAGAACAAACTACAGTAGCCACGTTTGCAGATGATACATGTGTACTGGCAACTGGCAAAACTGAACAAGAAGCCAATAAAATACTTCAAGAAGCCCTAAATCAAGTTAATGCATGGACGAAAAGCTGGCGCATTAGACTTAATGAAAATAAATCAGTGCATGTAAATTTTACAAATAAACACACTGGTCAAATGCCAATATTTATTAACAATAAAAGTATCCCATATGCAAATACGGCAAAGTATCTAGGCATGAGCTTAAATGCGAAGTAACGATGGATAGAGCATATAAAGAAGAAAAGAGAAGAGCTGAATCTCAAATATAGAAAATTGTATTGGTTGCTAGGGAGAAAATCTGTCAACTCGAAATAAATTGATATACAAACAAGTTTTAAAACCTGTATGGGCATACGACATACAACTTTGGGGGTGTGCTTGTGCAAGCAATATTGAAATCATACAAAGATTCCAGAACAAGGTACTAAGAGGCATTGTCAACGCTCGTTGGTATGTGTGGATATGGTAGCAGACGAGATAAGAAAATTTGCAAAGCACGAAGAACGGCTCCACAACCCCGATAACAGCAATCCAGCTGCTGGACCAAAGTGGGTTAGTAAGAAGATTCAAAAGGACTAAACCTTTTGAACTAGTGTAGTGGTTTCAAAGCAGAGCACAGTGCGTTTTGTGTAGAGAAACCGAGTGAAAATAAATCTGAGTAGTTACCAGTGGGTCTAACTCTGCATAACTTTTTAGTTTTAAGATTTTAACAGAAAAATATTGCTCGTTAATCCTAGATTAGTTGTAATTAAAAAAAATAAAAAATATTTCTTGAAAAAATAGTCTTTTATCCTAATTTTTTTACAATGGAACCTTACGAGGTCTTGAATGATCTCAAAAATTTTTCTTAATATCTTTCTTGCGTTTTGATGAAAAATTGATTTTCAGCCGTTTTCGGAGTTCTGTACAATCTGTGGAACAAGCGCGATTTAAAAATCTACCATCCTATACATTACCTTTCGATGCACACCATTTTAAAGCTTAGAGTGTATGGTTTTCGAATGAATCTTTTGATTTTTGATAAAATTCAATAATTTTCCAGAAATCAGGGAAATCGATCACACCGGTTTTTTGAATAAATGAATAAACAAATCATTTTTTCATCAAAACGCAAGAAATATATTAAAAAGAGAATTATGAGATCATTCAAGACCTCCTAAGGTTCCATTATGAAAAAAAATTAGGATGAAAGACTATTTTTTTTTAAATATGAACACATTGATGAAATAGTCTCAAAATCTTGTGGAAAAAAATTTTGACCGCTTTTTAAAATATTTTTGTCAAGTACGAATGAGCTGCAAGTCACATGGAATGATGTCTACGGGTCTACCCATTGTAATAATCATCGGAAAATGTCAATTTTTTGCCGAATTATGGAACAATTCGTCCACCCGCTTACGATTTAATGCATAGACAGCAGAATTCCTACAGGCAGAGCAGCGGCTGAAATGAGGAGAATAGGTCTCATTATCTCGATAAGTAATAAATTTTCGAAAAAAATAATGGTGGTCATTTCTGTAGATACTAAGACGATCTTCATTTTTTATTTGGAGAGAAATTATCTAATTCGCATATTGAGCCAGATATTGGCGAAAAACCCGTTTTCCAGGGTTTGGGGGGCCATTTCCCCCCCCTTCCGTAAACTTGATTTTCCCGTTAAAAAACACCTGCCGTGACAGCCCAAAAAAAGGTCTTCAGCGACTTTCCAGGAGCTTCCGATATTTTCAGGTGTTCAGTTACTGGACTAATATCATATGTCTGATTTCGTAACGTAATTATGCCCCAATTTGACGTTCTCAATCAACGATTTCCATAGATTTTGGTCATTTTTTTTCTTCGTTGACAATTGTGACTTTATTACTCGATATGTAGAGGCATGTAGAGAATGTACGTTAATTAAACTATTATTAGAACCTTCTTGTTGGATGGTTTTTTAATACAATAATCTTCTGATGTGTATTAAATAGAATAAATCATGTGTACATAACTTTTTTTCCAGTGTAAATCTTTATATTACCAAAGTATTATTTCACAAGAAGAATCTTAGCGCGAATTATCTTCGATACGCGATGGTCAGATTGTAGGTACGTTCGTTTCCTAGAAATACGTTTTACCACTTCGTAATTTACAAGCCGCCTTTATCAAAAAGCATGCGTGCTAAATAAAATATTGTAACAGAAAATAACTTGACCTTTTTATAAGCAATTTCGCAATAAATAAAAATCAAAATTGTGAAACAATGCTTCATGTTCGTTTAGATCTTTTTTTTATAGAGTTATAAAAACTTACATTACACGAAAGCTAATTTATCCTTTACTGTTGATAATAAAAAAGAAGAATCGAGTATAAATAATCGCAGCAGCATTGGACAATCGCAAAAATGATCCAAGCGTGACAAAGTATCATTTTATGTTGTGATAGAACAAAAATTTGAACGTTATTTCATAGCAGATAGCGCTACTTCTACTTTAAGCCCTTTACATACAACTAAAATTATATAGTAACATAACTATCCCAAGCAATTACACTTAAGGTCTTTAGAAAATAATCGGACTCGCGCACCATCTTAATATATATAAATTACATGTCAAATGTTTGTCCGCGATAGACTCCTAAACTACTAAACCGATTTCAATTAAATTTGTACACTGTGTGCAGTTTGGTCCAACTTGAAAGATAGGATAGCTTACGAAAATTTTGATCAATTGTGTTCAAAGTCCTTCCCCTTCAAATCCCGAACCAGTAAATTTTTATAGCAGCTTCAACGTTTCAGTCTTGGTTCGTAAACAATAATTTCATTGTAATAAGAGGCAACGGTAGTAGAAAATCAGTCATGAAGGTCGCCATGTTTTTTTACAAATGGCATCTATGTAAAAAAGCATGGTGGCGCCCATGTCCGATGTTCTCCTACCGTTCCCCTTAAATAGTTTACAACAATGTAATATGACAAAAACGTTAGTCACAGCAAAGCGTGGCCGGGTCAGCTAGTTATATTCCAAGCTTCCACCTATTGCTGAATACTGCTTCAGCTATTTACTCATAGATGACGCCAGGATGTTTTTTTTAATATCTATTGTTATAGCATCATCTGTGAACATTTCAACAGCCTAACTATCACGGTTAATAAGGTACAGCCTGGTACAAGACTAATAGACAGACAGACAAACAGTGAGGTCTTGGTAGTAGGTTTGTTCTTTACCCTCTTGCTACAGAGCCCTAAAAACGACTATATTACGAGAAGTTTACTTATATATTCATTTTTATTTGTGGTTTTTGATATTCTTAATTTCACGGGCCCATTTCACGTTTAAAGTCTCCATACCAACGGGAAATCATCGACAAATGTATTGCTTGATTGGCGGAAACAGAGATCAACTTAGTTTAGGTACAACTTTGAACTAAGCGATCTGAGATATTCGCGTTAAGTTATCTAAACAAGACAGTTAATTTTGACAGGCGCCAATTATGTTGTTGCAAGAAGATGTATAAGAAGATTTAGCGCGCAGTGTGAAATGAACATGTAATAGATTCAAATGATGTAACATGAATAAAGGTTAATATAGTATAAGTATAAGTAGATCATTAATTTCAGGATTATACTTAACTTGATAAATATAAGAAACATTGAATTTTTAAATATGATTAACCAATCCACACTATAATATACAATCTTACCCAAGACCTTCGTTTATATCACCGAATTTTTTTGTTCAAAAATTTATAATATTTCGTCCAAGATCGTTACGCACATCTTTTCAACGTACTTAACATTTGAAATTATCAATTCTTAAAATGATATTAACTCGTATAAAATAGTCGTATGAATAATGTATTTATTATGTCTAATTTATGTATGAACAATCACGGAGAAATAAGGTTATGTTCATCGACAAACTACTTGAATAAATATTGTGGTAGAATTAACTGTTTAAATTCAGAGAACACGTTTAATGACACTACTAAAAATATTCTGTATAATTCCTGCTAACTACTGCTTTAACGCTTTTTCAACTTTTTTGTTTGGACATTTTGTTTACAGTGGAATTTTTTGGCAGGATATATTTGTCTGAGCAGTAACACAAGCTAAACAACTGGAAAAATACGCACAGGCAAATAGAAATTCATAAAAGAACCAGAAAAAGTAGCGAAAGAACTGCTCTCAATGAACAGGAACAGACTACGCTTCATAACGGGGCTACTTACGGGACACAAAGGAAAACCTGAACAAAATAGAGCTGTATAACGAAGCTAGCCAGAATCTTTTTGCATCTGACCATTGGATAGATCTAGTGGGCTTATAGTTGTGAACTATAAGCAGTTCACAACAATCAAATGCTTAAGCCAGAGTAATACTGGAACTGACCCTACTGGATATTATTGCACTATTGTTGATTATTTTCCCTTACAATAATTGCAATTTCTCCAGCCAAATTGTAATGAACTAGAATAAGGGTATCAGGATCCTATAATACGGTCTAACGACTTCGACAATTGCGGAACTAGCCAACCGTTACACCCATGCTCAATCCCTTAAGAGATGGGATGGAATCAAAGGATGCAGTCTTGCCAGGATCACCCTGGGCTGGCACCGAAGAAATATTTGGCGATGACCAGGAAAAACCTACGTTTAACAGTAGGATTTCTGACTGGCCACTGTCAATTAAGGAAACACCTCCATACTATGGAGCTAGTGGACACACCTCTATGCAGGATATGTGAACAGGAAGTTGAAACTGTCAGACATGTCTTATGCGAGTGTCCGGAGTTATTGTCAATAAGAAAGTGTTCGGTGAGTCTTGGCCTACACCTGCCGATATAAAGAAGATGTCTCTTATAGTGAACTGTCCACCTTCCTGGGAAGGACAGGATGGACGTTGACCTAAGAGGACAACTCCTCGGGAGGATGTACAATGGGTCACTCTACATATACAAAAGGGTTTCAAGGTAAGTAACCGGTTTTATCAATCTATTATTGGAACACTCGACACTTTAATATTAAGGCTTGCATTATAAATCATATGAATTCTATTGATTTCTTCCAGTATAAAACTGAATTAAAGCCGAATGTATTATTTTTTATAACTCGCTTTTTTGTATGGTAAAAGTTATACTGAAATATGTGATTTGATACTTCAAAATGAAACTTCTAAGACTACAACTTATTACCGTTTAACAGCTTTTTAAAATAATAAATAACTGTTGGGTTTGTCGGGTTCCTTTTTCAATTCCGCCCAAGAACTTTTAAGTTAATCTATTTATTTTTCTCGATCGAGAGACACACACACACCATTCACCTAGCAGTTACTAGATAACCCTATTAAGTTTATCTTACGGAATGGGACCATTTGAATAATTTTCGAATAATATGATATCGATTAAAATTGGTTTGAATAACTCGACGGCACATGAGGTGATTTGCTCGTTTAGATACGGTTGTCCATTATAATCGAATTGATCTCGCTTTGATACTCACCGACCAAAGCTACAGGGTGAGATACGCGAGGAGGGAGTGGAGTTTGGATACAAAATAATATGCGAAAAATAGCTGTGGTTTGGATAAATGATACGGAAATACCTTTAAAAAGTTCATATTCATTTTCAAGGGAGATTAACAATGGGAAAAAGGTTAAGATTTTACCTGGTGATAGCCCACATTTTACAAAACATTTTCACCATGGGAAGAGTGAAGAGAAGTAGACCTATTTGTTTAAAATAGATTTTTAGAAGCCGGTATTTCGCGTTCTCAGCAGAGTCCACGAATTTCAATTTCGCGACCGTTACCCATAGCAACGGCTGCGAAACCAAATGTTAGTTCCAAATTTCACATTTCTGACATACTACAAAGACAAGGATTATTTAACAAGCTTGAGAAAGTTGTCATAAAATTTTTGAGCATTTATCAATGTCCGAGGGTTATTCGGATAGAAAATGTTTTACCAATTATAGAATTACAACCAAATCGTGACAAATCCAAATATTGACTATTTTAAACTTCAAAATCGAAATAAATCAATAGGTATGTGTCCATAGCAACGTGAAAACAGCCCATGGTCTGTTATCAGTGTAATGTTGACATGATTGGGTGAAATTGTTCATATATGATAAAAAATAAGGAAATTCTATTGGTTATTGGAGCTGTCAAAAAATTTTCATAATAACAAACCAAACTTATAGTATTTTAAGTTGAGTCTTACTGTAAGATCTTAAAAGCCTTGGAATGTGGTCCATTAAAATGATACTTTTGTTAAAGACAATAGACAAAACGAAGAATGGCATGTCTCAGTTGTTATTGTATGGTGTTGAGTCAAAGGTGACAACGCGATCACTAAGTAGATATATTTTGATTTGGCATATACCCTGTGCACCAAATAAATTGTAGATTGGTTCGAGATAGAATTCGTAAAATGGAATGATGTATCTACTAGTGAGCTCAGATTTCCATGGAAAGTGAAACTTCACTTGAAAATTCAAATCAAATTTTACCTTCTTTTATGTCAGAGATCTTTGTCTAGATTTTTTTGGATGGGGAATTGATTGGGGATCTCAGTTTTTGGAAAAAAAAATTAATAAGAAAAGCATAATGAAGTGAGTTAATGAAAATTCTGTCAAATTTGTGAATATCTGTGGAATATTGTTTATATTTATTCATGTTTTAGAATATTATTGTTGAATTGTTTGTTAGTATTGGGCGGAGTAGAATTCAATGTGACCTCTGGCGGACAAAATCGTAACTAACGCAACGAGTAAAATAATTCGTTTTGCATTGTTTCTGTATTTTATGCAATTCAACGTAATTACCGAAAATTCTTACTTTATTTGTTTAATTTTGTGTCAGTGACAAGTTTAAAACTAAGTTTTTATATTTAACTCAACTGTTATCATTTCTGAGTTAATATTCTTATATAATCAGAGATATTATGGAAGAGGTTATGTTATTTGTTTTCATTTTAGATCAAAGAGAAAAAAAGTCGACATTGAAGAATTAAAATATTACTCAATACAAACGTACATTCCATGCAACTTTTGTGGATATAACTATATCCAAAATAAAATAAAAACACGAAATCGGACCTAAAACTAAACAGTTGATTGAATGCTTGTTGTACTTTTCACAAATATCAACCATACCTATTACTCCAAAAATAAAAATATCAGGAGTCAAAATTTAGTTCAACAACACATTAGTATAGGGCACAATCAAAGAAAAAGCAAAAATTTTACAAACACACTGAAACAGCAAAATAAAATCACTTAAATATCAAATGGCTTATACGGCAGCTGATTTGTTTTACTCGTGACAGATGACATTGACATTTTAAAGCGCCATCTAACGAATTCTACTTTTCCGAATGCAGTAGATTGTTAAATTTGTACACCTACACCCTTGTTGTAACCCTATGTTTCTAAAACAATATGTTATTATTATTATGAAAATTCCATTTTACTTTAGGTGGAATAAAAACTTCAACTTTCGAACCTTAAATTTTCGAAAAGAACTGAAGCATACTGACTAATTGAAATCCTTTGTTCATCCTGTCATTATATAAAACCTTTTTACATTAGAGGTGTTGATGTCGAATAGACAACACCTTTATGTCTTCTGTCTTTTTCGTTTTTTTTTTGACATGCCGCCCGATTAAAATTCGATTGTTTAGTGAGCTGAATGTGTGAATGATTCGTAACATGATAGAAGGGATCGATCTATACAGCTGAATTGGGAATATATATTGTGAAACTTTTATTGTATAGATATCATAGTCTTTTGTTTTTGGTTGTCTAAATTTGAATGACTCGTTTTAAAACAGAGAGAATAGAAATGTTCACGATTGAAGAAAGAGACCAGAAAAGTAACATGGCACGAAAAAAAGTATAGTTTGGCAAGTTTATCTGAAGCTACGGGGAATCGGTAAGAGGCGAGGAAACATCTGTCATAAACGTACAAATGGCGTACGATACCTATTTTACCAAGGAAAACTGAAAATACAAAGGACACTGACAATATTAACGCCACTGGATATATCAATATCAGTCAATTGAGAAAGTGAGGGGAAAGAACACACGCACGTGCTTTCCAATAAGAAGTCAGCTTTCGATAAAAATCACCAATTAGTAATTCGGAGGGTGTGGTGATTATGGTTTTCGTACAACGCTACCAGAGCTTGAAGAAGCCCATAACAAACTTTAAAAAGTGCTCATATTTTAACATTCGTAAATTGAAAAAATAATGTTAATAGAAAAAATCCAAGGAAACAAACACATTAAGGAATTAACGTTTCATCATATTGTTGATAATAAAAAGTTCATTTTCTAATTATTATCACTACATACTTAGCACTTTCGCTTTTTCATAGTTAAACGTGGCAATATCGAATGTTTTCGACTGCATTCCTTTCACGGCTTCAGATAAACTTGCCAAAGTATACTGGATATGAAAAAGAAAGAGAAGAAGAGCGGAAAAGTAGTACATATAGACTTCTAGAACTAGAAGTGG
This sequence comes from Galerucella pusilla, assembly GCA_910591695.1. Classification (NCBI taxonomy): domain Eukaryota; kingdom Metazoa; phylum Arthropoda; class Insecta; order Coleoptera; family Chrysomelidae; genus Galerucella; species Galerucella pusilla. Next base: position 14,561 of record CAJUYI010004450.1, read on the forward strand.
CTAAAAACAAAAATAAAATTGGGAAAAATATTTGATATCCACTTTTATGTTCCGTAAGCAGGAGAAAGAGACTCGAAAGTTACAGCGTACGAGAAAAAAGTAGTGGATATGAAAAACAGACATAAGTACATGTACATATAGACAACAGAGAGGTATCTGGAACTAGAAGTGGCTGAAAACAAAGATACAATGGAGAAAAAGTATTCTATTTTCACTTTCATGAGCAGATTATGTGTCATTCTGTGAGTGAGAGAGAGTAATCTATAAAATTATAGATAGACAATGTTGCATTACACTCTCCAAAGAGTCTAGAGTGCTGGGTGTTTCATGGAGGGGGTTTATTTTGTTATCTTTCATTTATAAGTGCTCATTGTTGCTCTTATATGAGATTTTACATATGGTAGATAAATGTTTCCGAACCTGTATGTACAATTTTGAAAAAGAATCACTAAGCATTATTTATTTGTTCAAAGCTACCCACTAATGGTGTTTTCTAATGACTTGAAACATGATTAACTCATTCTTCTCTATACAATCAATACGGTTAACAAAAAGTTGACCGATTTTTTTTCTCTCTTAATAACAATCTAAGTTTAGTAATTTTTTTGTGTGTCCTAGCAACACATTTCACACGAAGCCACAACAAAGATGAACATAGGCATCCGTTGAAATGAGCATTTAATTACACGTAATGTTTCATCTGGAATATTGATGAATATATTGAACTTTTCGAACATCTATATAACTTAAGTAGGTATAATCTTTCAATATCGTTCGTGTCAGTATCGGAATTATTTACTCATCAGTTTTACAAATGTGTTAGGACGCTTCAAAATTTGACGGGATAATTAAAATGAGCTTTAGAGAAAACAAGAGAACCAATCATTGTCGCCTACCTGAAAGAACTCAATATTTTATTTTGAATTTTGGATATTAGTGC
>CAJUYI010004450.1:15600-34105 GCA_910591695.1 Galerucella pusilla
TACCTGAAAGAACTCAATATTTTATTTTGAATTTTGGATATTAGTGCGATTAAGATGAATGATCATTTTTTTGTGATCCACTTAGAAGGAATTTCAAGCCGTTCTACACATTAAAGTATACAAGGAGTGTAAACAATAGTTATTTATTATACAAGGGAAAAAAAGTATTAGATTTCAGCTCGAGGTGATGTTGTCGAGACAAAAAACCGAGAGTCGAAATCTAATATTTTTTCCTCCTACCCCGATAGAAAGTACACACTTTCCTCCCTCAAATCAGGGAGGAAAGTATCTTTCCTCCCCCTCATTTCAAGTAAGTTGTAAACGATGAAACTTGTGAATTCATTATATTCATATTTTTTCCATAATTTCTAGAACATCCTGTATATCCTGTTTTTGGTAAAAATCAAACATTAATCTTACTTCAACGTAGTTCTTCAATACAAATTTCAACTTCGGGAAGAAAAGCATAGTATGCTGTGGCTCACTGACAGTAAACACGGCGATTGACTTTTGAGGTGCAAAGTCGCTACATTCATTAAACTTGGTTGGATTTTTGAAAAATGGAGAGCGATTCAAGTGATTTTCAATTTCCAAATACACCACCTAATATTAAGGAACAAGCTAACATAGCGTCATTAACCTTACTACCACAAAAATCTAAAGACAGGTATGAAAAACAATATGCACAATATAAGCAATGGGCTGAAGACAACAAGATACATAAATATTCAGAGAATGTTTTACTGGTATATTTTTCACTACAAGGAAAATCATTAAAAGCTTCAACACTTTGGTCTAAATATTCAATGCTACGGACAATGATACAAATGAAGGACAATGTCGATATTAAATATCCAAAGTTGATTGCATTTCTAAAACGTCAAAATGCCGGATACAAACCAAATAAAGCTAAAACTTTTACAAGAGAAGAAATAAATTCATTCTTAATGGAAGCCCCCGATGATGTTTTTTATAAATAAAGGTAAGAAATGAAATCCCATGCAAATAATTTAAATTTTGATATAAAATATCAAGACAATCTTTTAGTCATAAATATCCATACTTCAAAAACGTATAAACAACGAACTTTCGTTATCAATACTACAACAGGTAACGGCCCAAATTTTGTTCAAATCGTTAAAAAGTATATGTCTACGTCCTAAAACTGAGCATAAACGATTGCTGGTATGCTTTAAAGCAGGTAAATGTATTTAAATCAAGTGGTTGGCAAAAATAGTATATCCAAAATACCACAAAAAATATCTCTATATAATATCTATCTTGATGTGATAATTAGAGTGAAGCAGTGTCGAGCGCGGTTAGTACATGTATGGGCGACAACTCTCCGCTCGTGATACGTTGTTGGAAAGTAACAATTAAACTGGGTGCTACAATGAACGAAATAAAGTAGTGTTCAATGTCAAACCTCTGAAATAAATAAACACTTGGCAACATCGAGGTTTGAAATTTAGATGTAGCACTTGATATTTATCGTTTTCCATAATTTTAACGTTTTTCTAGTGGTAAAATTAATGTTAAACACGAATTCTATAACACATGGTAAATATAAAAATCATCATGTAAACTGGTTGATGGAACAATTGTAAATTATGTGTTGAATTCAGTGGAATTCCCAATAAATATTCTAGTTGATTTATATAAAACCATTAATGAAGATCCACACGGAAAAATTAAACGGATATTTTTATGAGTAATCAATAACTTGATTAAAACCGAAAATATGACTTCAAACTAATATTTTAAATCACCTTGCTTTGGTCACTTACAAATTTATCTATAATATGCATATATCAAAATTTACATAATTTATTAATCAAAGTGTACACCAATGTTTAAGCGCAGAAATTAATTTTTTTTCCAACATTTGATAATGATAAGTATCATCAACAAAGTTAAATAAATTAAGATTTACTTTTAATTTAAAAAAAAATCATAATAAATGTATTAGTTCGAATGTTTGTATATACAGAGTGTTTAATCAATATACAGATTGCGAAAAGTCTATTCGAGCCATGCCATTTACACAAGTGCGACAAGGAAAATATGAGCAGAACTACTTGAAAGAGAGAGAAGAATAACTGTTCGCAGTCAGCTATTGCCAAATGTATTTGAGTATCTGTAAAAGTTATTCCCAATTTTTGTCGGCAACAATGTTAAATACCAATAATTGTTAAATCGAAAGCAGTGTATGGATTTCATTTATTGCAGATTGTAATTTGTCCAATTATTTTCTTGAACTATATAATTTCATTCTTATTTGTGTTGATCTCACTTATTTTTCAAAAGTCAATAATACTACCAATCTCGAATTTCTCCCATCCCATATTAAAAGTTAAATGCAAAATAGGATAATTATTTCTTAGAAAGTACCAAACATTTCAATCTGGCAACGCTACTTTCATATCAGATTGGTAGCTGGAACTGAAAACACGCCCAGCGCTGTCTGCAAACAATTATTCTTCTCTCTCTTCCAAGTAATTGCTCATATTTTTTTTCTCGTACTTGTGTAAATCGTATGGTTCGAATAGACTTTTCGCGATCTGTATATGAATGAACATACAGTAGGTACTATTCAAAAGTCCCCTCCATCCCTCGTATCTTTTGAACGGCTACACTTACATTAATAAAATTTGGAGGGTGAAAATAAAGTGTTGTAAACTCTACGAATGGTAACAGGTGACGTAATAGTAATAGATGACGTCACAGTGCCACTCTGGCCAATAATTTCAAATATATGACCTTATGGCGAGTGATGTCTCGTTTGAAAGGCATTGACATTAGCTACATAGCCATATCAATTTTGTTTGGGTTTAAACTAATTTTGACGGATAAATACCAAAATTATTGTAATAATTTTTTTAAATTTAATTAATCTCATATCAACAATGGATTCCTATAGCAAGTGTTCGAAATGTGCGTCTACTTCCTAACAGTAATACATCCTATAAGTAAACTCTTGTCGTACTCGTTCGAATGTGTCAGCTGAAATTGCATTGCATTCTTCAATAATTCTTTCTTTCAAAACGCCAATGCTATCTAGTGCCGTAGTATAAACCTTAGATTTAAGTACCCCCATAGAAAAAAATCTAATGGTATCAGATCTGGTGACCAAGGTGGCCATTCTATTGGACCTCGCCGGCCGATCCATCTACCTCGATATTCTTCATCCAGGTAACGTCTTACTGCACCATAATAATGTGCAGGAGCACCATCTTGTTGAAATGTTATTTCCAGATGGCCGCATTCATCTGGATTATCTTCCAGAATTACAATAATTTACGGCTCAATTGCATTTTGTAACATCTCCAGATACCAACTATGTGGTTTCCCGAAATACCTGCCCAAACATTGACTTTTTCTGGAAATTGGGTATGTTGTTCACGAAAGGTGTGAGGATTTGTGTCACTCCAATACCTTACATTTTGTGTATTCACATTTCCATTGAGGCAAAAAGTACTATCGTCACTAAAACAAATTGTTTTTGTGTAATGTGGGTTTTGATTAATTTCATTTGTCATACATTCACAGAATTCGAGTCTTCTGTCGGGGTCGTCATCCGAAAGGTGGTGCACCATTTTCAACTTGTATGGATGAAATTTATTTTTAGCCAACACTCTCTGTACTGTTCTTTTACTTACTTCACAGATAGACGCAACTTTAGTTGAAGAGGAAGTAGGGTTTACTACCATTTCAGCAACTATATCAATTTTTTTATCATCACTAAATGTTGGTCGACCAGATCGTTTTGCATCTTGAACACTACCTGGTGCTTAAAACTTGTGAAGAAGCTCCCTCAAATAAGTTCTCGAGATAGGGCTATCTGGGTATCTCTCATCAAATAAACGTTCCGCTTCATGGAGTTTCTTTCTAGATTCACCAATTATTAAGAAAGCTGCTACTTTGTCGGCTTGAGTAAGTACCATTTTGCCTATGTAAACTCTTAAACGTCTCGTTAAACAATAATAAAATTAAATATTTATGCTATTTAGAAAAACTTTGCAAAGCAACAAATACTATTAAATTAAAAACGTCAATTTTTTTGACAATCAACCAGAGGCGGACTGAAAAATCGTCAATATTTAAATGTGAAATAATAATTTTGGTATTTATTTGATTTATCCGTCAAAATTAGCTTAAGCCCAAACAAATTTAATATGGCTATGTAGTCAATGTCAATGCCTTTCAAACGAGATATCACTTGCCATAAGGTCCAATTTAAAAATTATTGGCCAGAGTGGCACTGTGACGTCATTTATTACTATTACGTCACCTGTTACCATTCGTAGAGAAGTTTACAACACTTTATTTTCACCATCCAAATTTTATTAATGTAAGTGTAGCCGTTCAAAAGATACGAGTGGGGGAGGAGACTTTTGAATAGAACTGTATATAGGGGATCAAGTCTTTTTTTGGTAGGCACCTGAAAAGTCAAAAATATTTCGAGTCGAGGTTCACGAGGAGCATAAAGACTGGCTTGACTTATTGCTGGATTAGCAACGACATGTTTGATTTGAATAAACTAAAGCACATCAGTGCATGTAGTGCTTTGTAAGCAGAAGTGGCCAGTCGAATGTTTTACTAACCTGAGGACTAATGACGTTGATAAACAGTTTCCAATAGAAGTGATTAGTTTGAGATTTGTCAGCTGAAAATTAATAGTTGATTTTTTAAATGCTATCCAAATATATAAAACACTATTCATATAAAAAAATTAAAAGTCCCATATTCTTATCTTGAATCCAATAGCTTTTTAGCCACTCAGTTTTTTCAAGTTAAATCCATCACAATAAAAACCATATTTTATTTGACATAAAATCATTTTTAATCCGAAATTTACATATGGTCTTCCATTTTATCACCTACCGCGAGGCAAAGCCAATTGAAAATTATCAGTATCCGACGATTTTTAGAATACGAAGCCATATGTTAATTATACACTTCATTAAACAAATTGATAAAACTGGTCTACAACAAATCGCATCTGATGTCTGATGTTATTATTTGAGACAGTTTCTACAGACTTATTTGACCAAACACATTCCACCTCCCGAAAAATATACATTTTGATATTTAAAAGAAGTTTCAAACCAAAATCTAACCCATTACCAGATTATTTTTAGCTTCCATACTTCAATATTATCTATGCAGGAGCTGGCTAAGAATAATCAACTCGTCGAATAATCAAGAAGCTCTTAAACCACTTATCTCATCATCAGTTCTGAATGGTATGAGAATGCCTTGAAGAACTCAATGAACTAGTAAGAGCAACAACGTCACTAGAATAGCAGGAAGTAGAGCAGACGAGCTTTTGAAAATAGGGACTGAAACATCATTTTAGGGAACAAAACCAGTTTGCGGAATCAGCTCCAAGGAAATTTTGGGAGAGAATATAAGATACTACCGTTGGAAGACAATTATAGATACTCCTAACAGCTTTGAAAGATGTTTTAATAGAATACTTCCTCCTGGAAGGCATAGCAATACCCAACCCTAGGACACATGCCTAAACTGAACTAAATTCTTCAGAAAATACGTCTAATAACCTCTTTAATCGGGAGCTGAGTAAAGAGAGGGGGAACGTTAGATCTTGTTACTCCAGTATGCATGAATACAAAACAAAGTTGAAGGAAACTTCCCTATTTCAAAGAATTCTAATTATTTATAATGAAGATGACATTTAAAAAATGTACTCATTCAAATTGAAACTCTTACCTACTTTTGGTGGAATAACCTTTACGCAACTAGCTCAAGTCTTTCAGAAACATAATAAATCATGTTATGTTCTTTTTATGCAGTTGAATCAGTAGCATACAACAAAAAATTAATACGTGTGAACAAACTATATCTATTGATTAAGATGTAGTGCATGACCAATTGAAAATCACATGTATTTGAAAAAAAATTTGTATTAACACCTCTTAAATTGTTTAGAAGGTGGTAACGTGGGAAAAAGATTAGGTAGATATGAAATAATCGATACTGAAGGAGATGTAATTATGTGAAATGCGCTGCTCTTTAACTGTAACATCCTGTATCTCAAAAAACAGTCTTACAACTGGAATGTGCCCACTTATCTAACATTCAGAAAAGTATACTGAGATTTATTTTGCATATTTAAGTGTGGAGTCCTTTCTTTTACGATGACTATAAACTGAACCCATTATAATCCTTTCGATCCATATATTATCATGTAAATTGTAGCATATTTTTATAGTAAATCAATCCAGAAGTCGATCGTGTAAGGTTGATGAAAGGCAAAACCATGATTGACCATATGCGATCAAATCCAATTGAAATCAGTCCCACACAAACTGATTGTAACTAAATCCACTTTTTTATAATTTAATCTCTACATTCAATAAACAGTAAGTCACGAATCGATATATATCAGAGGTAGCGAGTTATTTTATAAGTAGCTAACATTATATTTTAAAATCTTTTAATGTCATTTTAATAATTATTGAAATGAAATTGCTACTATATTCATCTCAGAATTAATTATTATGTAAAATAGAATAAAATGTTATAAGTAGGAATTATACCTTCATTATTTTCATGAACAAAAAAATTCTCAAATGGTTTGGTAAATAACACTATTTTTGTGATTTTTTTTAAACAAAAACAGATTACAGCAGTAGTGCGTACACAACACAACACTTTGAGTTATACTACGTCATTGAACATTTAATATACTTCACACTCTCCACCATAACGCACCACTAGAACCGTTTACCCCGTCGTTTGACTACACTGTCTGTTTTCGCTCCTCACCTACTCCATATATTATGAACGCACTCCTTATATCAACAGTCAAAAAGGAGATAAGTGAGAATGTGTGAAATGTGAATGTTGTGAAAAGCCAGACAATTGTAGATGTATTAGATAACCTGTCAAGAGAAAGTAGATGTATATATGAAGGTCTTCTGGTGTGACATTCACTGAGACCTAAAAGACCAGAAGAGTCTTTGATTGTATAAGCCCTAGTAGATCTTTCCAATGGTCAGATCTTCTCTTTTTCTCGGCTTCCCCTATTTCTTCCAATATTAAATTGGGGCTGATTCCGCAAAAGGGCTCAGGCCCCCAGAAAGGTATTTCAGTCCCCCTCTTTGCTAGTTCATCTGCCATTTCATTTCCTTCTATTCCAGTATGTCCTGGAATCCATAGTAAGGAGGAAGTAGATACGAAGACAAAACTGAGCCTTGGCGTATATAGTTCATTAAAAACATATTGTTTGTTCTGGAGAATATTGACAAACATAGGATAAAAACGGGTTCATTATCCACAAAATTCCCCAAACACAGCTGTACTTAATTTTGAGGTTGAGGAAGATGATTACAGTGAAGAAGTGAGAAGAAAAACCAGCATACCCTAAAGTTACTGACACGACTTCAAGCGAACTGTGTTGCTTCTAATAATATTCCCAGTGTATATTCGTTAAACAGCTTAAACATTTGTTACAATAAGGAAGTGTTACAAGATTATTTCCACGATAGTTGCATCTTTAGTATAAAAGGGATGAATACAAATGAGAATTTTGTAACGATTTCAAATCTATGTTACACGCTGGTCAAACTTATGAGACAGGAAGCTGTCGCGTGATTCTGAACCACTAAATATGCACATATTCAGACGGTTTCGAGGCTTTTACTTACTGGTTTCGCTTAGATCAGTACTGCTGATATTATCAAAGAAATAGTATCGAAAATTCACACCCAGAAGCAGACCGACCTATAACGAATAAAACGATAGCTTTACAGGATGAGAAAATTATGTGATTATGTGGAAAAAAGGTAAGCTTGGTGTCAATTGAATGAAAAATTTGATGTCATTTAAATCTACAGAAAATTGTTATCTTCCATGTGTAGAGTCTCATGTAGAAGCAACATTGAGCACTATAAATTGAAATATACATGTCCAAGAGAGAACAGTATATTCCCCTCTCCACAGAACGCCAACTTCTCTAGACAGTATCTCTCTGTTATTCTATAGCTTCTATGTAATATGAGCCTAATATATCTATGGTGTTTTGCACTGTCGAAAGATGATCAGCATATACTATGTGCCTGCACTCCTGTGTCCCAAATTAGTAAGTTTGGCAAGGTCTCTGCGCTACCTCTGCTGCAGGTAGCCAATGATGCAATTGAACCCAGGTTTGTGTTTAATAAACCCTACAGAATACAAATAAAACATAACACAGAGCCAGATGCTGCTAATGCAATACGCATATACAGATGGCTCAAAAATGAAAGAAGGCTCAGGGTGTGGAGTTTACTCGAGAACACTGAGCCTAAGGGTTAAGTGGGAAATGGGAAACAATACCAGCGTGGCTCAATTGCCACAGAAGAACTAACCGGAAAAGGAATTTCTGGCAAAACCATAACAATTTGCACTGATAGTAGACAAGCTCTATTAGCCTTGAACAGACAACGTGTTATATCGGGGCTAGTATTGGAGTGCCAACAGGATTTAGCTAACGCCTCGGCAGATAACAATATTATCCTGAGGTGGGTTAAAGAGCACGACAGGAGTGAGGGTAATCGCATTGCCGATTCTTCAGTCTAGCGACTAGACTAAACCTTTTAGGACCCAGTTACACCTACGGTCTAACGACTTTGACAATTGCGGAACTAGCCAAACGTTACATCCATAATCAATCCCTTAAGAGATGGGATGGAATCAAAGGATACGGTCTTGCCAGGATCGCCCTGGGCGACCCTGGGAAGCTGGCGCCGAAGAAGTATTTGACGATGACCAGGAAAAACCCACGTTTAACAGTATGATTTCTGACGCCACTTTCAACTAAGGTAGCACCTCCATACTATGGGGCTAGTGGACACACCTCTATGCAGGATGTGTGAACAGGAAGATGAAACTGCATGTCTTATGCGAGTGTCCGGAGTTATAAGAGAGTGTGTTGGTGAGTCTTGGCCTACTCCTGCCGATATATAAGAGATGTCTTCTAGTGACATCCTGGGAAGGACAGGATGGACGATGACCTAGGAGGACAACTTCTCGGGAGGATGTACAATGGGTCACATGTGATCTAAGTGCTGTGAGCGTACATTCACCCTCCCTACTCTACAGATACAGAGGGTCTCTTTCAAGCTCTAACACCTCAAGTATATTGAGTTAACTGTATAAACCCTCACTTCGTGGAATCTACTCATCATATGGTTTTAAATGAAAACTAACTGTTTTTAAATGACTCCACAATATATTCGTAAAAATCTGTAAATTGTCAATTTACTTGCAATTTACAGATTTTTACGAATATATTGTGGAGTCATTTAAAAACAGTTAGTTTTCATTTAAAACCATACCTCAAGTATAATTTACAAACGAAACTTATCAGCTTTGTCGTTGAGCTTAATTTGTTCATAGGTGTGAACAACAATATATTCTTGGGGCTAGTCCCAGAGACTTTAGATCTTTGAAATATTTCCAATCAACAAGATCTATTTATATAGAATTCAGTAGCTATCGAGTGACGCTTTATTTGATGATATTAATACTAATGATAAAACCACCGAAATATCAACCGCACCTATTCTATTGTATTCTAGTCATAATGTTATCTTGTCCATATATTCAAATTTTATAATCAGATGATATTAACTTGCTACTTATAGTACTTGATACTCGATCAACTTAAAATACCGTGAGACAGTTTACGTTCAAATGGTGTTGGTAATCTTTTTAAAAAGATTAAGATTGTTACGCGATATTTAAATTTTAAATCAAATATTCGTGAAATATATCTGGCTCCATTATGTATTTGAACTGTCACCCATAGAGGATTAGATGTTATACAAAGTGAATTAATTTAGTATTTTAATAATTATTCGAAACCAATGTCATCTATTTTAAAATTGTACTTGTTTTGTTTCTTAAGTATACGCTTAACCCAATTCTGAATGGATTGTTAGTTATTATGTAACAAAATTCAAGAACCGTAACAAAATGATTCAATGAAAACAATAGACAATTTCTTGCCATAATTTTATTGTATCTCATAAGTTTGACCTTGATCTGTTTCCTCTGATTCACTATTTCACCGACATTTTCAGCGGATGCTCTTTTTGTTACACTATTTAATTTCATCATTCATAGATTGAAATATACAGGAGTGCCCAAATGTTTCCGATATAGTCCGATTTAAATTGGAACTGGCTCACCAAATATTATAAATAGATTCATCCAATTTGGGATTCCATTGGAGCTAACACCACCAAAGGGTTCTCTCTTTGCTAGTTCATCTACTATTCAATTTCCTTTCATCTCAGTGGATCCTGGAATCCAAACTAAGATAGGTTAGGTTTGTGGTGAGTGGGTCTAAAAGGCTCTCCACTGCGACTGGCAAGAGTCTATTGTGGCTCACACCTATTCAGATTTCACCAAACAAATTCAACTTCTTAACAAAGTCGATTAGTTTATTTGGTGAATGATATTTCAGGTCCCAGGGCGAGAGAGGGACCCTGTCAAACATCAGATACCTGATTCGAGCCGCGGCGGGGCAGGCACAAATTATATGCTCTGCTGTTTCATCATCTCCCAGACAAAGACGGCAAGTCGGATCTTCCGACAGTACAAGTTTTAACATAACATAATTAAAAGGCCAGTTAGACAACGAAGGTCATGCCTGCTATAGTCTAACATTTGTTTGGAGACATTCTTCGAGGGAATGAACCAATCCTGGTACATTATGCCAGAAGTCTAAAGCTCTTCTTGCTGTCTAGGTATCTAGTGTTTGTTTGGCAAAACTTATTGAGATGCCAATTGAAGGTTTTGGTCTGATAAAAACACGTGCAGCTCCCTTTCTTGCAAGATATTCTACCTTCTCGTTTCCTTCCATGCCAGAATAGCCAGGGATCCAGACAAGCAATACTTCATTGAGTTCTCCTATTGGGAAGAGTCTTTTTTGGCAGTCTTAAACCAATTTCGACGTTACACGGTGAGAGCTACGTGCTTTCAAAGCCGCTTGGCTGTCCGAGAAAATTTTTATGGTTCTATATATGAGATTGGCTTGCTCCAATCTCTCCACACACACGAAACAATGGCGTAAGTTTCTGCCTGAAATACGGTTGCATAGAATCCTAAAACTAAACTAAGATAACTGACTTCGCAAAAACTCCCTTTCTGGAAGCCGTGGTCATGCCGAAAGCCTATTGGTTTATTGTACTTTACTCCCTTATTTAGTCCACCCACCAAGCTATTTCAAGAAGACAATATAGCTCCATGAATTATCATCTCCTGCAGTTCAGTGCTTCACAGTTATATAAGATATGGGTCAAGCTCTCGGTCTCCACGCCACAAAGTCTTTGTCACCCATAAAGGTCTCACTGCATGGGTATCTGCTTTGGAGTGAAGTCTGTGTTGACCCATTTTTGTATTTGTCATTGGACCTCTTCCTTTGTGATCCCGTCTATGTCGTTGCTCACGAGTTCATCAGCCTATTCAATTCCAGAAACATTGCCTGGTTGTTAATTCTTGCATAATATGTACTTATTGTTTTAATAGCTGCTCGACTAACCGACATGTTGTCTTCTATATCTTCAATAAATATTGAACTTGGCACACTTTTTCTAAGCATCCCATGTATATATTTTGCTTTCATGTGAAACCTAACCTTTTTCCTCATTTGAAAATATACAATTCCCTGCAATTTAACAGGAAATTAAGAATTTTCATTGTTTTGTCGACAGTATCGATATCTTCAATCAATCGTATAGTTTCCCACATATCTAATACTTCCAAAGGTGACTAAAGCTCTATAGTTAAGTCGCAATTTTTGTCGGTGTCTCAAAAACCAAAGGAAGGAAATATTTTCGAACTCTCCGATGGCTCATAGATAGGTATCGTCGGGTATATCTCTCCACGCCGAACCAATTGTTTCTGAGACGATAAGTGTGTATAAAAAAAAAGCAGGAAGAAAATAACAAACCGAGTGATGCCGGCAATTATTTTAGAAGTAATGAAGAGTTCACACAAGAATGCGGCGCTTGTGATCGCAATGGTTATCGATAGTCGAAAATCAGCCGCGATCGGCTATATTAATCAGGACCGGCCGAGATTACTTACAGGGACGTAATACAAAAATTATCCATTCACTGTGTAACATGCTGTTCAGCTGTTACGTTTTTCGTCTGAAAAACTATTTCATTTAGTGAATTTTTTGGCTCATTAGTCACTTACTCCCAAATTTCTACTAAATTTCTAAACATGTCGTGTCCTTGTCGCATTAGCCCGAGGGGTGAGCCACCCTGCGAAATACTGTCACAAATTTGCGATATCACGGGAAATCGCGCGAAGCACAGGAAATCACGCGAAATTACGGGAAATCACGCGAAATCATAGGAATCTTGCGCAATCCCGTGAAATCATGCGCAATCCCGTGAAATCATGCGAAATCTTGCGCAATCATGCACAATAATTAGCAAAATAGTGAAATTTTCCGGTACTAGAGTCGCGCAAAATTACGCGAAATCTTGCGAAATCACGCGAAATTACACTATTTGCGAGATACTGTCATAAATTTGCGAAATCACGGAAAATCACGCGAAATCACGGGAAATCGCGCAAAACACGGGAAATCACGCGAAATTACGGAAAATAACGCGAAATCATGGGAAATCTTGCGCAATCCCGTGAAATCATGCGAAATCTTGCGCACTCCCGTGAAATCATGCGAAATCTTGCGCAATCATTCACAATAATTAGCAAAATAGTGAAATTTTCCGGTACTAAATTCGCGCAAAACACGGGAAATCACGCGAAATTACGCGAAATCATGCGCAATCACGCGAAATATTGCTAAATTACACTATTTGCGAAATACTGTCACATTTTTGGCATAGTGGTTCACCCCTCGCATCAGCCACTCCGAAATAAAACAATAATTTTTATTAAATCTCCCTTCCATTTTTGTCTGTCGATGTTCGAAATTCCAATTTTCGAGTGGACTCTTTCTTTTTTCTCTAACTGCCACATTGAGGGCAACAGTTATTTTTATTTTATTTTCAATTTTTGGTGAACAATTTTCTATTGTCTGGTTGGTAAGTTAATTATTGTATTTTCCCTAGGTTATTTTCTAGTGCTTACAGCTTATTTATACTTATTGCTTATTTGCTGATTTACATTTTTTTGTGTATTTGGGGAACAAAACGAATAGAATAAAACAGTTGTATTTTGACACGTGGAGTTCGGGTTTTGTATGCGCTATAGCATAAGCTCCTTTTTTACCTGATCTGTTCTATTCATTCGTTCCTTCCTAATGTTTCTTTTCTAGTTCCTTATCCCTGTTTTCTCTTTTTTTTCCGCAGCTCTGCAGCCGGCAAGTTCTCTAGTCTACTTCGTTCCTGCCCGTGCACGTGGTCCACAGCCTGCCGAAGATATCACCGCCACTGCCACTGCCACTGCCGCCACTGCCATCGCGTTAGGAGCTGCAAACATCCTCAGCCCTCTAAGATAAGTTCCTCCGTCTTATCTACAGTAAGATTTGTGCAAGATTTGGATTTGGCGTGCTTATTACAATTAGTATTCTATCCGTTCAATTTTTGAAATATTCAATTTATGTTGAGTTTCAAATAATTATTATTTCATTCTTTGTATTGATTATTCGGGGGTAATACCACAAGAGCTCAGATTTAGCCGGATATTTTTTGTGGTTGTTTTCGAATACTTACTTTCATTGGCAATTTAACGAGAGTTGTTCTGGCAAAATCACGAGAGCGTAGCTCGAGTGATTTTGCCTGAACAGATCGAGTTAAATTGCCAATGAAAGTAAGCATGAGAAAACCACCGGAAAAAATATCCTGCTAAATCTGAGCTCGCGTGGTATTTGGTAAGACAATCCCATGAATAAAAAACTCAATTCAATTAAACTAAATTAAATTAAATTGATTCCATATGGAGGAATGAGTTTTCTTGGTATTTTCTGGAGTTGATTTTTCAATCTCCCTTACTATTTCTGCCTTGCAAATATTTCCAAATCTCGACATACTTTTTGGAATTGTTATATGCTGTTTAATTCATTCTGTTTTTGACATTTATAATTGTCAAATTGACGTGCATTGCTTGGTAAACAGACAGTACCTAAATGCTAGGGTTGCTACGGTAACGTAATTTATCCGATATTTTTATCCACTTGCAAACTCTCTTCCTTCCCATTTAGCCGACAGCAAACTACGATTTTTGTATTCACAAATGGGAATTATTATACATGAATGGGATTGTCAATAATTATTGAATTGGATAAACGTGTTCGGGAGTAATTAGATTTATTTTGTTTTTTTTTGTAACTTAACTTTAATTTCTTACAAGGTGTTTCCAGCTTTCCACCTTTTGTTTCTTGTTTTAATTGCTTCGTTCGATTAAGAAGCTGGTGGCGTCCAATTTAATATTAATTGTACACCCCATATCAGTGATAGTGTATAAAATAGTTTATTTGGTGCCGAATACCACTTCCTGAGGTGGAGTGCTCTAGCCTGGGGCAGTTTTAGGTTACAAATTGGCGCCCAACGTGGGGCAGTTTTAGGTTACAACTGTTAATTCATCACCCGCAGGTCTATTGCTAAAAGTAATTCAAGAATTTGCGGAAGCTCCAACTTGAGATGGTCTCCATAGGTTATCCCAGAGACTGAGATAATACCTTTCACAGAATTTATATCCATCCAGCTCTACTGGTTCGACTCCTTCGACTCCACTATTCAAATGGTCTCCTATTGGAGCACCAGTTAAAACTTTGAGTGCTACCTTACTCTGGCTTATGAATGTTTTGGATCCTTATATATTTGATTGTTTTAGTTATGCTAGATTTTCTATTGATCCCAGTAACTATTGTTCTGAAACCATGTTATTTATTACTAAGAATGCCGAATGCAGTGACAGTCAAGCTGCCCTTAAAGCACTTCAGAGCGCTAAGGTAACATCTCGGCTGGTATGGGAGTGCGGCGAAGAACTTAAAAAGACTGGCGACTCGGAACAATGTAACACTGGAGTGGGTCACAGGTCACAAAGGAATCGCTGGCAATGAAAAAGCTAACGAGCTGGCAAGAGCAGGATCGTTAACACTGATGAACGGACCCGAATCAGCTGTGGGCATTCCCAGATGCTCCACTAGGTCATGGTTAATAGAGTGGGTAACAGAACAACACAATCAACACTGAAAGAATACGCCAAGGCAAACACATGGGAAGAAATTCATAAAATAACCATCAGAAAAGAACTGCTCTCAATTAGCAGGAGCAAACTACGCACCATAACGGGGCTTCTTACGGGACACTTTCCCATAAAGAAGCACCTGAACAGAATAGGGCTGTATAACGGAGACCTCACATGCAGAAGATGCAAAAAGCACACCGAAGCAGCTCTGCATGTATTATGCAACTGTATGACGCTGGACCACAGGAGGCAGAAACTGTATGGTAGACACCAAATGACTCCAGAAGACTTCTACAACCAACCAGCAAAGAACCTGTATGAGCTAATAATGGGAACGGATTGGCTGAACATGCTGTAGTTAGAACACTAGGAGGATCCACAATAAGCCCAGAAGGCTGAGGTGGTGCCGACGAAGAGCGGCTCCTGGGAAAAAAAAGGATGCAGAATGGTGCCTTATACAGCTCCAACGTTTCCAATGCTGGCAAGTACTAGGATCAACCACCCTGGCAGAGTCAACAGTCATTACATCATTGGACGTCGTTCCGCAATCTCAGTGTGTTTTCCACTATAGCCATCTACTTCCTAGCTTCCTTAGATCCTCGAATATAGAGCCATACATCCAGTTCCAAACTACTCTACTATTTTTATTTTTGATATCATTGGAGGAACTGTTGTCAGAGTTAGGTAATTAGCAATAATTTTAAAAAGGTGTCTATTTTTCGCATCAGTTCTTGTTTAAAAAACGAACTGATTACGTTCCTGTTTCTGGTACGATATGAATCAATGTATATCGATGGAATGAATATCGATTCGGCTTTAGAGATTACGATCACGAATATCTGTAGGAACACGATATTGTATAGGTTAAATGCCACCTTCATTACCGGAGTTCCATGCGGAATTTATTGTATTTACACCAAGTATATGGCAGCCAATTATTGTCCGGAAACCGGAAGATTTATAGAGTTGGGTGGAAGAGATCTATAACTCGTAATTAATTGTCGCATCTAACAGATATCGAGAAAGTTCTCATAAGTGAGTGGGAATTTTTGAAATTCGCAATCGAAGAGAGAATTCCACATGCTTTTCTTATTATTTTGAGTGTTTTAGTTTTTACGTTGATGTTCTGTGGTCATAAAATGGGAATTTGCTTTGCTGAGATGTTTCATGGCCTATAGTTAGAGAGGCGCGGTCGCTAAATTGCGACATTCTCGAGCGCCGTTAAGACCTATCAAAATCGAAAGATAAAGTAATTTCGAAAAGAAGGGCTCATATGGTGAAAACCATTTTAGCGGTGGGTTAAAAAAACCGTTACTTGGGCATTCTCTAGTGCGTCAGATACGTATGCCCCAAGTGCCTCTGATAACAATAGTATACTAATTTGCCGGTTTGCGTGGTGGGGGTAGGCATGAAAAATCCGGGAAAAAAAATTTACTCGAGCGCGTCAGATTTTCGGAAGGAGCCCCAAGGAAGATCCCTTTAAAAAACTGACGATTTAGGCGTGACGATAAGTTACGACAAATTTTTGAAAATGCAAAAAAAAGTTCTTTTGAAATACTCGAGCGTGTCAGATTTCCGTAGGGAAGGTTTATCTTGGTAACCTGAGAGCATATTTATCATTTCCCCCCGTATTTAAAGCGCATTATAACATTTAAAACCATCCACATAACTAGCCACCAACAGAAATCGTAATAATTATTAATCAAGTTATGTAGGTGGATGCAATACGTTCATTACAAAAGAGCATCTGCGTTTGATTGTATCAGCGGATTACTGATTATTTTCCGAGAATAAGGTTTGCTCCTATGCTATAGTTCCAAATAAGGGGACGCTTGTGCGAGATGCTGCATAAATTCCCACTACAGTTTCACAATTATTAGAGATCTTGACGGATGGTGTGTCGTTAGAAGGTTAGGTTATGGTATTGTCTTCCTACTTGTGTTGAGTCATTTTATGGAGAATTTTTTTAACACACTAATAGCGAATTGACCTATAATCAGTGGAATTAATAGAATATTGTGCAAGCCAGACTCAACTGATTTTTTGTCTTTGGTTGGTTACAGAAATATAAAATATATTTGATACACATTTATATTTTAAGGTTTTTTCAGAGGATTATT
The DNA here is from genome assembly GCA_910591695.1 of Galerucella pusilla. Classification (NCBI taxonomy): domain Eukaryota; kingdom Metazoa; phylum Arthropoda; class Insecta; order Coleoptera; family Chrysomelidae; genus Galerucella; species Galerucella pusilla. The sequence goes on from CAJUYI010004450.1 coordinate 32,901, forward strand.
GTTAATTCACTTTCTATTCAGAAGTTTTATTGTATTGTTATTTAACAAATTTTGGAATATTTTATATCCTCTTGAAAATTAACGAGGTTTGTTCAGCTGATACTTCAATCTAAGCGTGTTTAACGTCAAAATGTAAACATAGAACAATCAGATAACTTTTTTTATGAAATCTTGTGGTTTAAATAATAATAATATTCAATCTTATATAGGTTGGAATTTATTAATTTTACTTTTTTTTCCTTTCATCGGTATACATTTATTTGCATCTTGAAATAACAAACTTTTCCGCTTTATACAGGGTGGAGAAAACAAAATTACAAGTAATATGGAAGAATAATTTTCGAGTAATGATATACCATTGTTAACCCCCAAAACGTGCATAAATGATTACTTTGACGGTAAATTTTTGGTAGTAAAATTGTCTGCGGGAAAGTAAAAAGGAAAAAGTAGATTCGATCTTTTATACTCTTTCCTATTATAAGGAGCAGTTGAAAAAAATCTATATACAGGGTGTTGTTTTCGGGAAAGACGAGTTTTGAAAATTTTTGTTAAGCCGGACCTGCATTATCTTTTCGGAAATGATTTTTATGGAATTTCTATGTTCTAGTTTATCGTAAACTCAAACATAAATAGTTCAAAATGTTAAAATATCCATGGTTGGACTTAATTATACAAGTACGAATTTTTGGAATTCTAAGATATTCTTATATTGAATGAAAACAAGGTCAGAAATAAAAAGTAACTTCATATTCAATGTTCTGGCATCAAATATACTAGTTCTAGAGGAATTTCATACAGGGTGATACTTAATGCAACATGAAATTGGTTTTTTTCTATATGAAATAAATAAGTTACACCATGTATTTTAAAATTAGTTTTTGATTTTCAAAATGTATTGGCTACCTAGATATTAGTACTTTTCTTAAAATACAGGGTGATTTGCACATACATCTTGTTATTAAGCCGACAAAAATTAGAGAAAATACACTTTTCCTGGATCACCCTGTATTTTATCATTAGATCCGTCAAATTGTTTAATTTATTTTGTTTTGTAATAAGCTTAAAATAGTAAATGAGCTGAAAAGATTTCATAATCTTACTACGACCAGTTTTTCAGAAACAGGGTCCCGAGGGTAGAGTACTCAGCAGAATAGGGATACCCAAGTAACACAACAAGCATCGAAGTAGATTTAAAACCGACTTTT
>CAJUYI010004451.1:2347-12615 GCA_910591695.1 Galerucella pusilla
AGTATTCAGAAATAATGGATCGCTCTGATCAGATTTTTTGGGATGAACGCGACCAATATCATCAAACTTTTAAGCTGTTGTCAAAATTTTTCTAGAAATATATATTCAAAATACTACATCATTTAATAATGAACGGATACATACTTCGCAATTTCCAATAATTATTAGACTACATATTAACGTGAACGGTACAATACCATCACATAATGGAAAATGACCAAGACATTAACCTAAGCCGCTGTAATGTGGAACGGGTCGCTCTGTCACAACAGAATGGATAACTTACAAGTTTGGAATTAGGTTGTCGCCGAGAAATTGGAAAATTACCAAAGCTCTAGAAATAATCTCCTTCAAACAACAACTAATTGAGACGAAACTGCCTCCCTGGAGTAACAACAAAGTGTCGGTGACTAATCCAAGCACAAAGTAACTTTTGTACAGTGCTGAATTCCGAAATAGTTGTTCGCAACTTGACGTTGCATAATAAGTTCATTTTCTAAGGCAAAATTATCTGGGTATCATTAAACTCAACACATTGGGAAGTTATCTTTATTGGATAAGTTGAATTTTGTTCTAAGGTCATGGTTTATAAGTAATTTCCACACGTATGTAGCTGGAAGAGAAATTAGAATATATATTAAAAGCAGGAATTCATGAGGAAGTGCCAAATTGGGAGTGTGTTTTATGAGGAAGTAGTAATGTAGAAATATATCTTCACAAAAAAAGCTATAGTATGGAAAATACATGTAAGAGGTTCGTTCCATGATTTCTCTATATTTCACAAACCATCACATACAGACATTACAATTCATAATGGTTCAGTCCACCCATTCAGTCATAAATTAGCATAGCTTTCAATAGTATGATACATAGACTTTCAACAGTTCCATTAAATACCGAGAATTACGACAAAGAACTAAATATCATAAAGCGAATAGCAGTTGATAATAATTACGATCCAAATTTAATAGACAATATCATAAATAATAAAAAGATACTAAGACATACTCTAGAACAAGTATATCCTTCTGATAAAAAAAATAATCAATTTAGAGGCTAAACATACTTTGGAATACCATCCTTTTCAGAAACTTTAGACTTTAGAATATTTGCTTTTAAAACCGATCACAAATTATCCAATTAATTAAAAACAACAAATTTAAATATTCAAAATCAACCAAATCAGGGGTTTATGAATTTAAATGTAGTAATGACGACTGGAATAAAATTTATATAATTAGAGCTTTTAGGAATTTTAAAACTAGAATTTCGGAACACAAACGTAGCTAACCGTAGCTAACCAAAAATCAGATTCCAACTACTCAAATCATTCATCAGCAAACCAACACACTTTCGATTAAAATTTTGAAATTTTGCATAAATATAGAGCCTAAATCCTTTGAATCGAATCTTATAGAAGCTCTTGGGATGAATAAAAACAAATATTCCCAACAATCAAATAGATATCAACAATTCTTTCTTATTAAACCTTTTTACATATAGAAAGGTTCCGGTAAGTTTGTTGTGAATGAATTTCCAGGTAAACTTATTCAATACTTCAGTTAATCCCTTATTTAGACACTTTTTGCTTTTTATTTCCATGTAAATAGATTATAATACTTTTGTCAATATCCGTAAAATTGAGTATTAAGGCACTGTGTAAATTAAAATTTTTTCATTATTCCTCCACTCGTTTGAGAAAGCTACTGTGTTATCGAAACACGTAACAACTTTAAGTTGAACAGGTTCTAATATAATGTAGATTTAAATGAATTAGATTGTTTTATTTCATCGTTTATATGATAGAAAGTAATCCTCGTATGAAAATTTATATTAGTGCACTTCCAAAGTGGAATATTAATATATAACGTTGTTAGTAAAAAATCTATATTTACAAAGCATACATTTTCAACAAACATCCATTTCGGTTTAATTATTTCATCCACCAGTGTTTTATGTTTATATAAATTAAAATATTACAACAGCTCGATTAAAACAACGACGACCCAGCACTGTAGTGGAACGCGTTCAATGCGATAATTGGAGAAAATCACGTGTCAATAGATGGCACTGAATTTTTCAATATGGCTGCTATAAGGGTGAACAACAAAGGCACGCGGCCGGTCAGCTGATGGCATGACAGTAGTCTGTCACAGTTTGTGAAGGTGTTTAGTTCGTTAAAATTTTTATTAAACCTAAAAAGTTTTTATCTCAGAAAAGCACTTTCAATAGCTATATTTCTTTACCATTTATACTCAAATTTTAAATCACAGATTTTAAATGACACAACAAAATTATTGGCATCTGATTTTGTTGTTCACCTTTATTGAAGTTAGAAAGGAAATTAACAGATGTCGCCCACTTCGTAGTTTTCGCCAATTACAGTCAAGCAAGGTCGGACATGGTTAGTACTTGGATGGGTGACGACCATAAGGCAGTTTTAGCGAGGATACCGTTGAAGTGATTCAGTAACCGAACACTAACCGCGTTGTTTTAGCGTCCAACGGTATCATAGGGGAAGGTGTTGTGACGAAATATGCTGACGTCATTGTTTGATACCGTTGATCTGAAACATTTCAACAAGTCAAGAGGTAGGTTACTGGCGGTTACTGAAAATTTTGTTTACAAACATGAAACATATATGTGTCAGTGTCACATCGTCGTACCTAGTAGTTTATAAGTATTATTCTATGGTCGTAGTCTAATTGTGAAACAAAAATTAGCTTGTTAACTATTTGAAAGAAGTCAGCTGAACATTTGATTTGCTTATTGAAAAACAATGGAATTTTTTCTCTGTCGATCCTTAATAAATTTTCAAGAAGTTTTTGAAATGTAGATTTTTTTAATTTAAATAATTCGTAAAACGCAGTGTTGTTGTAATTATTCTGCCAAGCAAATTCATTCATTTTTTGTGTTTCTCTCTTATTATTGCTGACGTTAAGTAAACATCGATATTATTTTCAATTGAAAGAGCATATTGTTTATTAGAGCAACAATTAGCTCCCAAATTACTGGAAGTAACTGAAGATTTAATTCCATTTTTTTAATTTTTCCAACAAGAAACAAGAACGAACAAAACGAAAACAAACCCTAGATAACCAAATATAAAATATGTCAAATTAAGTGTTAACCGTTTTACCACCGTTTGTGTTTTAGCGATCTTTTCCAGTTACTGGTAGTGGGGATAACAATTACATACCGTAACGATACCGGTTACTGAAGCTTCAACGGTATCCTCGCTAAAACTGCCCTCATGTCAGGGAAAACCATCGTATAGGGCCCGTACAGCCTGCAGCGGACTAGCATATCACAGCTCGCAGGCATTATACCAATGAGCACGAGGTATAATGTAGATATGCCGTCTTTCGGAGGAGACGTAAAACCGAGGTCCCGAGTCCATGGATGTTGGGCTCGTTAAAGAACGCTACCACTGGTTGGAACACTAGTGGGTTCGCCAAAATTTCCGGTTAGGGGTAGAGTGCTCCCGGCGTCGGTGATTAGCCTCAGTCGCAGAAATAGACCGACGTTAAATAACAGAATAAAATAATAAAAACAAACTCAATTTTGTGGAACAAATTCCAAACAAGTTTTTTTCAAATGGAAAGAAAAATATTTACAGTAAAAACTGTCTGATTGGTTAGTTCTGAATGAATTCCAAAAGTTTTTATTCCGTAATTGAATTAAAATTTAAAAACCGTTATTCTATCCAGCCGCATGATAGAGTTACAAACTTTTTCATAGTTATTGCAAATACTACAGCGAATAGCAATTTTCATATAGAATTTGAGCTTTTAGTATTCAATTTCCTCGTTCATTCCGAAAATAACTTATTTCATTACTAATTTCTTAGATTTTCCAGCCATGAAGCGAACATTATTCTTATTTCCTCGTTAAGGCAATATTTCCATATTTTTGGACTTCTAATATCTCATGAACCAACTATTTCAATTAAGAAAATTTTCCAATTAAATTATGTTTCCAATCCAAAGATGTGAAATATTTTGGATATCTATGTATACCAAAAAAATGTAATTATATAATGTCGATGATATAAAAATTAATGGATCCCCTTAAAAAAATTCATTCAAATAGATTGATCCTAACAAAAATATTATTGTACGCACCTGGTGAACGGAAAATTAGCCCCCTTGGAAAATTGAATCTGGCGTCTATAAATGCATTAACAGTTTTGATGGTGTTCTAACAAAAAATTACCCCGCTTTGAAAATTTGATTATAGGTCCATGGAAGATGAAAATATTTCCCTTTTGAAATTATCCAATCGAACGTCCACAGTAAAATCTACTCTTAGGTGTCGCGTGTTTACAATACTTATTACCTTTTTCATTTTATTTTGTCTTATTCCATTTTCATTGCCTTTGAACAAATCTCATTTCACTTGTGAAATTAATTCCATCTCTTAATTGTTTCCATATATTTCTTGTTTCTCCTCTACCTTTTTTGTTCTGCGCTTTCACCTTCACTACCCGCTCTACTTGTCCTTTCGGCTCTATTCACATTCCTTTTCTTCTTGTGACCAGTTCTTCATTTAACGACTTGTATTCTGCCTTTTTGTGATCTTCTCAGCACATCACTTATGTAAGGATCAATCAACGGGGTAAAAAAGAAAAAGGAGAGAACATAACAGTATGAAAAATCATCGACGAAAGTAGCTTCTGAATATGGCCGACTTCCGTAAACAAACCGAGGCGTACATTAAATTATTCAATTGGGGGAAACAAAAAACTCACATATGCATCTTTTTAAGGTGGTACTTTTTGTTGTTAGAAAATTGATACCAGATTTTGGTACATTCAAAAATTTTATAACACTATTTTACAACTCAATATCTACTCAAATTTATACTAATACTCATAAATGACCTTTCTAATACTGGAAATCACTATTTTTTCAACGTGGCTTTTCAATTTGACACATTCCAGTATATTGAGGTTACCTATGTTGACACATCAACGTCACTAATGTGGCTTCTGAATATGGCGACTTCCGACGAAAGTTGCTGAGCTGAGTATAGCGGCGAGAAGTTGAATCGAACCTGCATGACAATTCTTGGAGTAAGAATTCTTATACCGATGTAAAAAAGCATCGTAAAACCAATGTAAAAAAGCATCGTAAAACCAACTAGTTTCATTCTAGGTATAAATTCTGGTATAATTTTATTCCCAGAATAACTATACCTAGTATAAATCTCTCTTGTAAAACCGGCCCTAAGAAAGGTTATTTGTGAGTATTAGTATGAATTTAAGTTGATATTGAGTTGTACAATAGTGTTTGGATACTGCTTTTATCCAATATATACCACCTTAAAAAGATGCGTAATTGAATAATTTAATGTACGCCTCTGGTTTGTTTACGTTTCAACGGAAGTCGGCCATTTTGAGAAGCCACTTTGGTTGATGATTCTTTATACTGTTATGTTCTCTCCTCTCTCATTTACCTCCATGTGTCATTGTCATCTTGGTCAGTTGCTTTTTGGTATTTGGATTATGGAATGGATTTTAAATATATTCTAAGTTATTTCTTTAAACTGTCAATGAATTGAATTAATTTACGAATATTTCTAACTTCAATTTACCGTGGTCGTGCGCACTGCGCATTACTATTTCTTTTGTCGGCAAACGCACGTAAACCAATGTTTATTAAATGACGGAAACAAAAAGGGCCAAGGAAAATAGCCAAGGATTGACAAATTATTCTTGTTTGAAACTGAGGTTGTTAAAAACCAAACTCTATACTTTTATCTAAAAACTCAGGTGTATAAATCGAAAAGAAACTTTTTTTTTAACAAATAGCATCATTTATTTTTTGTTTTATGTTTTAACCAGGGTCTTCAATTCGTAGATGAAGATATTAAAAGTAACGAAGTAAGTCTAAATTGACTAACCAAACTAATGTTACAATTAAGTATTTTAACAACTACTAATTCTACTAACAAACCTTTTATTAACAAAATTTCACAATTTAACGAATTATCTAACGTCAAATTAAGTTGATTGGGTTGATGGGGGTGTAGTATCGTTAATGTCATTCTAGCTTCTTCCTACCATACTTGACATTATTTCTCGCTCACCAAATATAGCCCATATTGTTTTAAAATTAACGCCCTGATTTTTCAAACATCTGTTTTTATACATGAATACCTTCCAGCAAAACTAGCTTCTCCAATTTCCCCCACATTGTCACGAGATTTTCCATAATGTTTTTTCACAGATTATCATCATCCAGTCTTTTCTTTTTTGATGTTTTATATTCATAGTATCCATTCTGTCATAATTTAAGAGACCTGTTAAAGAATATCCAACAATTTTGTTTGGCTTAGTTCATCTGTCGACCCAAAATTCAAATCAAAAATTGTTTTCAGGTAGAAAGGATGGATTATGATGGATCGTATAGAGAAGGCAGCGGCTCCGAAGACCTGGGCGTATTTCCACCGCCACCACCTCCTCCTGATGGTAAGAATTGTTTTTGTGAATCTGATAAACAACATTGTTGTAATCCTATTTCTGGTGATGATAAAGCTGACGCTGGATATTATCGAGGAGAAAAAGGAGATCGAGGACCTAGGGTGAGTTTTTATATGAATAAAAATATTGAATCATTCTGAAATGTGTATTGTTGGTTGTAAATAAGACATTAGCTGTCATTTCAGGCAAGTTTCGGTATCGACATATTTCAATCTATAGCTCTAAAAATTCATTTCGTTGAGCGTTAGATCAAGAAAATACTGATTGAAAATTTTTATTGTTTTCGAGAAACGTCAAAATAGTTATTTATGATATGAGTGTTAAAAGTGAGGTTTTATTTTGTGAGTGAAAACGTTTGTGAAATGAGCGGAGCGAATTGAACAATTTCACGAACAAAATAAAATCACTTTTAACACAAATACCATACAATGTTTTTTGTACAACTTCCCTATTTTGATAATGAAACGAGCGAATTTGCAATGACAATAAATTCAAAATGCATTTTAGTATTCAAATAATCAAAAGATTGTTGTGAATGGCAGACGTTTATAGCAGCGTGCTAAAAATATTTTTAACACTAGTGTTAAAAGTATTTTTAACACGCTGCTATGTAAACAATCGTTTTTAACATTGTTTGCTATCATTAAAAGTGTCACTTTCAATGACAGTTGTACAAAAAATTATTATAATAATTGGTAGTCCTAAGAAAATGATGAATAAACTCTAATCTAATCTAGCAAATCTTTTTACTGCAAAATTAATGTTATTGTGATACTGATTTGATCAAATTCAATTGGACGAGGCTCGTATGTAATCAAAATTACAAAAAAAACCATACACAACAACAGTAAATATGAAAATAAATTTAATATGGATTCGAACGATAACGATGACGCACAAGATATGGAGAATGGGAAAATTAATAAAGGACATGTCAAGTGAATGTTTTGAAATGAACATTCTAACAAATAACAAGTTAAATTTGAAATGACTCTTGTGAAACCTCACACGTCTCTTCAATGGTACAAATTATAATTGACTGTATACGAGATATTAATTTTTTGGCAGATTGTCCAGCCTTGTAAGTGTTGTAGATATGAGATATTTTCAAATTGTTTTCTCACAAATGCGACATTAATACACAACTTTCACTAAAACAAAAACTTTTACCAAAACGCTGTCACTCGCCAGTCGGGATTGTTAGAATCAAATGTGTTGATTGGTGTGAGAGATATATTTTAGAATATTTGTGGAAATTTTTTTTTTTCTCTTCGGAGCCGTCCTTTCGCCGGTACCACCTCAGCCTCCTGGGCTTATTATGGATACTCCTAGTGTTCTGACTACAACCTATTCAGCCAATCCTTTCCCTGTATTAGCTCATACAGGTTCTTAGCTGGTTGATTGTAGAAGTCTTCTGGAGTCATTTGGGTTCTACCATAAAGTTTCTGCCTTCTGTGGTCCAGCGACTCACAGTTGCATAGTATATGCAGAGCTGTTTCGGTATCCTTTTTGCATCTTCTGCATGTAAGGTCTCCGTTGTACAGCCCTATTTTGTTTAGGTGCTCCTTTGTGGGAAAGTGTCCCGTAAGTAGCCCCGTAGTGGTGCGCAGTTTGTTCCTGCTCATTGAGAGCAGTTCTTTCGCTACTTTTTCTGATGGTTCTTTTATGAATTTCTTCCCATGTATTTGCCCAGTCGTATTCTTCCAGTATTTCTTGTGTTGTTCTTTCAACCACCCTTTTAACCATGACCTGGTTAAGCATCTGGGGATGCCCACAGCAGGTTCGGGTCCGTTCATCAGAGTTGACGATCCTACTCTTGCGAGTTCGTCAGCTTTTTCATTGCCTGCGATTATTTTATGACCTGGTACCCACTCCAGTGTTACACTGTTCCGAGTCGCCAGTCTTCTAAGTTCTTCGCCGCATTCCCATACTAGCCGAGATGTCACCCTATAGCTCTGAAGTGCTTTAAGGGCGGCTTGGCTGTCGCTGTAGATCCTGATCTGCCTGTTGTTGTAGGCTCTCATACTGTTAGCCCTTGCACACGCAAGTATTGCATAAACCTCTGCTTGGAATACAGAGGCGTATTTTCCTAGCGAGACGATTCCTTCATATTTGCTCGTCTTGCTGTATATGCCCGCTCCGGTGCCGAGTTCATTTTTAGATCCGTCTGTATACCAGATCAGTTCATTCGCTCTACTAAGTGGTGGTGCGTTCTCTTCCTCAAGCTCCTTTCGATCTTTGATGACAATCTCGAAGTTCTTGCGAAAGATATATTTGGTAGTCATTTGGTCTGTTGGCATTTTGAAAATGTCATCACCCACCTGCCTTATCTCTGTGTGTCCTCTCCCATGTGCCACATCATGGTCTAGTGCTTTTTCCAGTCGGGTTAGTGCTGCCCTTGCTTCGCACATTATGACATAATGTAGTGGAGGAAGGTCTAGCATTGTTTCCAGCGCCGCTGTAGGAGTAGTCCTCATTGCCCCTGTAATGCCAGTTCATGCAAGTCTTTGCACCTTGCTCAGTTTTAGCATAGCAGAGGATTGTCTGGTCTTTGGCCACCATACCAAAGATGCATATGTGATCCTGGGAATGACAACCATTTTGTATAGCCAGTGTACCATGCTGGGTCTTAGTCCCCATTTAATGCCGTAAGTACGTCTGGCAACCATGAAGGTCACCTCCGCTTTCTTGATCACGTGCTGGAAATAGTTTGCTTCTAATTATCCATCACAATTTCTTGAAACTATTGTAATGATGATGCATTTTATATTTTCATTTTCAGGGACCACCAGGAGAATCAATAAGAGGACCACCAGGACCACCTGGAACCCCAGGTCTTCCAGGTACACCAGCTCCCGAGGTAAACATTTCACAAATTTATAATAATGTGGTTTCAAAAGAATAAACTCATGAACCTGAACTCTTATGAATCAATTTTACAAATAATTAATAAAGTTGCCTCAAATCATATAGACAGATGTCAATGTTGTCGTTTGGATCACTCACGTGTGACACACTTATAACTCATGGGCTGTAAAAACCGAAGGCAGAGAGCTACGCAAAGGAGGCGGTAACCAGGCTATTAAGTCTAATAAAAAGAATAAAGCTGGATATCGAGCTCTAATATAGGGAGGACCACAATAGATCTGCAAAGGTCGCAGTGGGATAGGACAAGGAGCCACTCCAATTTTAATCTAATCTAATCTAATCTAAGGTTTATTGTTTATGTTTTACGATAATATTCAAAGAAAAGTGTTAAAGACATTGTATATTAGTAATAAACTTTTTTTGTTGATGCAAATTCCATGTTAGCTCAAATTATGTATCCACACTGAATTCAATCGAGTTTCTGCCATTAGAAATGTTTAAATCAAAGCATTTCGTATCAAATTAAGGGTCTTCCGTTGATATTTGGAAGCTTTTTATGTTAAAATCAGAAATTCTCATAACTATTTCCATAAATTTATTTCAGTCTTGTGTCAAACATCCTTCAGTAGGACTAGAGTGAATATTTCACAATTTGCTAAAAACAATGAGTCTTATAAATGACTGAATGACTCCTAACCGAAAACGCTTTATAGGATTCAGTATTTGATTATCGTTTTCCGATTTTCGTTAGATCTAGTCTAATCCTGTGACCGAAAAAACAATTCCACACCCTAATAATTTTATCATTCAAATTCTTGACTATAACAAATTTTAATTAACAGAACAAAAAGCTTGAGTAGGTTGTTATTTCCTCGACAACCCTTCTAATCATCAGATTTCCCTAGTAAGAAATTTT
>CAJUYI010004451.1:18603-33779 GCA_910591695.1 Galerucella pusilla
GTCGTTTCTTGACTTTGACATAGTAGATCGTGTGACAGTTTGTCCGAAAGTCTATTGAAAGTTACTAAAAAGCATTTTTGGGAAATGTGGTGTGTATATGATATGTCAAAAATGATGTACTCCAATCAATTAATATTTTTGGTAAATAACGTGTCCCCTCATAGAAACATTCCTTCGGGACACACAGGAAATTTCCTAACCGAATCTAAATAAAATAGAATCGTAAAAGTCAAACAAATTCGGTGAAAAATTTTATTACTGCGACAGGTCAACAAATGGATTTCCTTTTTGACAATAGACAAGAAATTTTTCATGTAAAATGCATACTTTATATGCCGTTTCATTATAGGGTCGACCTGGAATTCCTGGCGTTCCTGGAGCTAAGGGAGTGAAAGGAGAACCAGGAGGAGTAAGTCGTTAAAATTTGATTGCCATTATAGGTTTTATAGTGCTCAATGAATTATTAAAAGACGGTACTTTCAAATGATGAATATTTCACATTTGGTGAATGGAGCATGAAACTATTGAGTGTAGCTTTGAATATTTCATAAAACCAATGCGTTAAATTGAAAAACATATTGTGCTGCTATTTTTCCTTAGAATTATTCGGTGTATTCATTATTCATTTTACAAAATGCTTTGGGTATAAGAACTCATACTTTAATATTAATCAGAATGATCCTTAAATTTTTTTCCCATTTTATTCTCAATATTCTTAAACTCGAAAGCTTCTTCATTGTTACCATGACATTAATACTTGAAGTCTATTTGCATAAATGATTTGATATAACTTTCATAGCACAAGAGCGAAAAGGGTCAAAAAGGTGAAGCGGGAATGCCAGGTAAAGACGGATCACCAGGCCCTCCAGGTCCCAGTGGACCACGATCATCAGATGAGACGACAAGGTACATACCAGTGCCTGGACCTCCTGGGCCTCCCGGTCCTCCGGGTCCTTCCGGAATGCCTGGATTATCTATAACCGGTCCCAAAGGCGAACCTGGAAGTCTAGCCTACGGAGAAACCGCTCATTATAGTCGACCAGGTTGGTGTATTTCAATTATTTGATACTGTATAATTGGACAATGATTTCATGGAACTACTGACAGTTGTTGAATTCGTAATGATGATATTTCTTGCATTCAGTTAAGGAATAATTGTTAATGTAAACTTCGTACATGATATTGAATTGTTTGAAGCTTCATCTTGTGTTAATTATTCACAGGAACTATAAATATACAAGGTGTCTAAACACTGTTCGTCATTCTGACAAAATTCTATTTTAAAAATTTTGTTTAATGAAAAACTTGCAGGAACGAATTATTAAAAAAAAAACTAAATTATCTACAGACTACTAGATTACATTTATTATAACTCTATAAAAATATATGGATGAAATAGATTACAAGTTAAAAGTGTATATAAATCCGCTGTGGTTACATAAAAACAGCACGCACGGCGAAAATATGAAAAAATAGCGTGTCAAACGGCTTTAATTCAAATCTAAGTATACATAAGAACATGTTTTGATTAAAGCAAGCAAATAAATTTATTTATCTAACGGCAAACTGGAAGCATACAATGCAGTTTTCGTTATAATTATAACAATTCAGGCAAATTTATGGAGAAAGTCCTGACGAACTTTTTACGTTTCCTAAAATTGATAATGAACTGGTTTGACAAAAGTAGTCCCTGGAAGATGCAGTCAAAGCCTTCATCTACCAGCGTGCGGTAAGTCCTTCGATATTCCCGTCCGGTATACACCTTGGGAATGAACAATTAGAGAAGGTATTTTTCAAAAGAATGTAGACCCAGTGGTTGCTCAAACAGAGCTCACTGCTATCTACATCGCCGCAAAAGAGATTACCAAAAGAAACACCACAGGTAATAAAATTCACATCCTTACGGATAGTTGACAAGCACTACAAGCCATGAACAGACCACGTATCACATCAGGACTAGTACTAGAGTGTCACCTGTCTCTGATCAAAGCCTGTAGCAACAGCGAAGTCACTCTAGGCTGGATCAAGGGCCACAGTAAATCGAAAGGTCACCACATTGCCGACTCACTGGCCAGGAAAGCAGCCTCCCAAAAACTCATTGGTCTGTCGGCGTCGGCTATGATTGACCTAATAAAGGAACACACTCTTGATAAGTTTAAGGATAGATGGGACGATGCAGAAGGTTGCAGGCTTGCCAAGGAACTGCTGTAGTATCCGGACAGGAAGTAGCCAAAAAATACGTGACTATAAACAGACTGAACCTTCGGACAGCCACGTGTATTCTGACCGGTCACTGCCATCTACGAAAACACCTCTACAGGCTGGGTCTGTCTGACACTTCACTTTGTAGAGGATGTGAACAGGAAGATGACACATTCTTTGTGAATGTCCGACACTCTCTCAATTAGCTTACTTCCGGTGATATTATCGCCTACTTCAAACAAGTAGGCTGGATGACGAGCTAGAAGGAAGTCTGAACCTCAGAAGAATGCACAATGGGCCAATTGTGGCTTAAGTGCTGTGGGATCAACCAACCACCCAAACCCAGTGGTTGGAGAGTGCATCTTACTTTTTTATATGCAATGAATAAGGGCAGTATGATCGGGTCTGAGGGTGCCATACTTCTTGAAAATTGGAGTATTATAAATTTTTAATGAAAATCCTTCCACATAAACCTTATGTGTTGTATCCGGGACAAATTCCTTAATATCTTTAATTTGGAAGAAGCTTTATATGCACAAAAAAATTCAAAACTGGTTTACAAATTGAATACAAGATTTTTATTCGGAGGGGACTAGCGTCAATTATTTGGAGACACCCTGCATAGCCCGAGTGTCATGTAATTTAAATACACTTGGGCGTTGTCTAGGTGACTAAGCCTCGTCACCAAGCAACGTCCTAGAGTATAATATTCTTGTCAAGCTGATACTAACGAAAAATATTCGAACCCGACCTTGTTAAAATCCACCCTGATTTAATATCTTTGCCGAAATTCATTTGCATGGTCATGAACGAGGAGTTCTAATTAAACAAGCTCATTTCAAACTTGACAATTATTTTTGTTTGTTATATTTTATCAACTCCTTCTGCCAAAATACCGTGGGAATGATGACGCATGTTAGATTGAACAATATCAACCTGCTAAATCGAGTTTGTACCTAACAACTTTTGTTGTAAATAACCGCGAAGTGGATATAAAATGTTTTCAACCGCGTTGAAGAAAGTTCGCAGTGGTCGTATTCGATTTGCAATAAATTTCGAAAACTCCAATCGACAGTTGCTTAGGGAGAGCATGGAAATAAATATTTCTTTTGTGATCTATATTTTGGATTTATACTGAAGTCGAGGATTTTGTTTATTAGAAGGGTGTTTATAAAATATAATGAAACATTTTAAACGATCAAAGCTTCTAAACGGGATGAAAATAAATTTTTCTTACAGATAAGTTGAGTTTTCTTCTATACTTCCGCTGATTCTGCTCTTGCTATCAATATAGTTCATATTTTAATAATAAAATATCGAGATGGAGCTTCAAAAATTGTATTTTCATAATTTTTTATTAGTATAATCGCAAATACAATGAAATAATTCATTTTGTAGTATAATTTCTGTGTAATGTTGAAACACTAATAAAAACTGCCGTCTGTTTTGGTTAACCTCGCACCATACCTCCGATCCAATTTTTTTTTGTTTATAAGGTTTAGGATCACTTACTGAATATAAAATCACAAAATGCTGACAGATTCCGGTGATGCTGCCGGTGCCATCATGAAAAAACGTTCATTCAAATTCAGTTTATTTCAAAAGTACATAATTTACAAAAATATATAGACTTGTCGAGCAAAATGGTCGGCAAAATAGAATAGAATCTAGCACCTTTTCCTCCCATAAACATTTTTTTGTAAACCACTCACTGTTTACAATATGATCCATTTAATCAGCCAGTTCTTCTATCTCGTCCGATAACTCTTGAAATGTTGGATACAATAATTGTTGAATTTAACCAAAAAAAGTTTTTTTTCCAAGATGACGCCTGACTCCACCTAAATCAGTTAATATTCTCTGATTTTATACTCAGTAAGTGATCCTAAACTTTATAAACAAAAAAAAATTGGATCGGAAATATATCTCGAGGTTGTTAAATTTCATATTTACTGGCCTATAAATCATTTTTGAAAACAAGAAATATCAACCAAATTAAAATCAGTTAATATTTAATTATATTTTACTTACTGCACAAAGGGACGAAAACCAGCTTCGAAGAACTTAAAGCTCTGAGGGAATTGAAAGAGCTGAGGGATTTGAAGCCAGGTAGGAAAATGTGTGTTTTTCGTGTAAGTCCACTGTAAATCCTATAGACCAGTCGATACAAGGAATTTTATAAAAAATAAGTGGATTTATACTTTTCTGTAATTAACAGAACTTAGGATTTATTTTATCAAATTGAATTGAAAGTAATGTTAAGTGCTTCTTCTTTTTCTGCTAAAAATAAGTTGGTTTTGGATATGCAAATTTTTCAACGTTTTTGAAGTAGAAATACCTGTCCGTCGGTGTATATTTTCCATTTTGTACTGAGAATGTCAAAGTGACACGTTTTGCAATTATGCAGGAAGTATAGTTAGGAACAATGTTATGCCTCATCTCACTAGGGGTATTACAAGTGACACATTTTGTAACCTTGGATTGAATAATAGAAGTGGCTGGTATGAGGAATAATCCCAAGTATCTTTCACGCCATAGCAAAGTGTACCCAGTATTGATAAAATATATAAAGAAGAAAAGTGACGCCCTTACAAGCTCAAACCAGTTGAACCAGAAAAAACTTCCATTCACTCACTTGCAGAATACATAATAATACAGAATATTAAAAGAGACTATCCTGTATTGAAGAGAGACCCTGTTGTTTGATCCACTAGCGTCTGAGACTGAGCAAATTTCACACAACCTGCCTTACAAAAAAAACTCCAGTTCATTGGTGAAAACTAAACGAAAATTGTTGTTTTATCGACTGGTCTATAACTTTCCTGTTTTCATTGTAGAGTGTATCAGTGTAGCGTTTAAAATACATGTTTTTGTTGTTAAGGTTAAGGCTTCCATTGTATTAGGAAAATGAGTTTACTATAGAACTGGAAAATGAACTTTGCTTACAGTTTTATAACTTTTGGTATTATATGTGAAAATATTATTTTTCATACGAGCTCAAAGGATTTCATTAAATAACCTAAAATAGGGATTCATAATATAATATGTATTTTATTTCGCCCAATTTTGAGGGGTATTTATGACGCAATATGAAAGAAGGTGTGAAGAGAAATTGCGTTAACAAAAAATACGACGTATATTCCCTCATGAAGGTTGAGAATGTTCAAAGGAACAATAGAAATTATAAACACTTTTTTTTCTGGCGTGAGTAATTATTTGTTTTGGCGCAACCCTAGTATTTTTAGCAAGGTGGTAATTGAAATAGGGGGTGATAATAGCCTATATTGATATTTAGAGGAAACTGCGAGAGCCAATACTTTATCCTGGATCTCTTTTTTATTGTGAATAATCCTTCAAGTTCAAACAGTTTTTGCAAGTAGACATATTCCAGGACCAGACACGTTTTATTCAATATCGAAATAATATTATAATTTCCATACCAAAATTTTGCGGTAAGAATAGATTTTATTAACTTACAGGACGAGCAACTGCTACCCCACCTGTTCACCAACCCAGTGAACATCAACTAGAGTCGGCTCACGTTGTACCAGGTGCTGTAACGTTCCAAAACAAATCCGCCATGACTAAAATGACGACTGCAAGTCCTGTGGGTACCTTAGCATATGTTATCGAAGAAGAAGCGTTGCTGGTTAGAGTTAATAATGGATGGCAGTATGTTGCAGTAAGTTGAATTTATCTTTTTTTTTAGAAGATCCGTATAATGTGAAATGATGTAGGAAACCTGATCTTTACAGTTTAATAGTGAAGAGCTCCCTATATTTATCTGTTCATTGACGATTTCATAATTCTAATTCTATGTGAGATGCTTTTGTAATTTTGCTTTTCTTCAGTTTTTTCAGGAAATATTAGTTGTAATGCCAATTTTTATATCAAAATTATACAGGGTTGGGATAAAGTATGAAACCAAGAAAATAATTTTTTAACGAAAAGAGCGATATTTATGAAACTTAGCAGGTGAGTGCGATAGAACAAAATGCATCTGATGTACATTTTTTTCTTAATAATATACTCGCGGTTTAACCGGAAATGCCATCAATATCTTTAATTTAAATGAGACACCCTAAATATTTGTACAGATTTTGAAAGAGCTTGTTATTTTGAATTCATACATACTGAGTTTAGTGTAAAAAATTTGTAAAAACGAGGACTTTAATTAATCTCCTTTGAGTTTTTTACATAGATTGCTCTAATGCAAAAAACTATTTAGATAAACAAATTGATGTTGTTTGTATGCATAGTAATAAATGAACCAGAAAATAAATGAACGGAAATAAATTTTACAATTTAGAATGGTTCAATTAAGTGAAAAAGAGCGTATTTAAATTTTAATGATGATCGGTTTTGGTGATCGTGTTAGAACTCATGAAGAAGTGTGTCATATTTTCAATAATTTGCATCCGGAGAGAATCCTTTATCACGCTCAATAGTAACTAAAACATTACAACGTGTTTTAATACAACTGGGATGTTAAAATTTACCAAAACCTGGAAGACCGTGGACTGTAAAGAACGAAACTGTTAAACAAAACATTGCAATCGAACCTCAAACTTCTACCACAAATTTGGCACTAAGCCATGGTATCAG
This sequence comes from Galerucella pusilla, assembly GCA_910591695.1. Classification (NCBI taxonomy): domain Eukaryota; kingdom Metazoa; phylum Arthropoda; class Insecta; order Coleoptera; family Chrysomelidae; genus Galerucella; species Galerucella pusilla. Next base: position 25,411 of record CAJUYI010004451.1, read on the forward strand.
TCGACGTTCTGTAGGAAAAATTGAAAAGTGAAAAATATGATCCGTATAAGGTACAGTTGGTTCAAGAATGGTCAGACGATGATTTTGACCGACGGCTGGAATTTTGCGAACGGCTAATGGACATCTGTAATGTTGACGAAAATTTTGCTTTTATATGAGGTAACTTTTTTTTCAAATGGAAAAGTTAATCGCCATAACTCTAGGTATTGGTCAAATGAGAATCCTCATTGGATTCAACGAAGCACATACCCAGCATCCACAGAAATTAAATGTTTGGATGGGAATTGTCGAAAATAGGCTTATAGGCCCATTTTTTATCGAGGGAAACTTGAATGGTGACAAGTATTTGGATCTATTGAATAACGAAATTATTCTTGCAACAGAATGAGCAATTACAACAAAATGTTCGGTCAACAAGATGGAGCACCTCCCCACTATGATAGACGGGTTAGGGATTTTCTGGATGCGAATTTTCCAAATCAATGGATTGAACGTAGAGGATTCATAGAGTGGCCGTCGTTCTCCGGATCTTAGCCCGTTAGATTTCCTTCTTTGGGGCTATCTAAAATCACATGTTTACGTTAGACGACCAACAAACTTACAGGAATTGAGACAAAGAATTATTGATGAATGTGAACTAATACGTGGAGAAGACTTGGAAAGAGTGACTCAAGAATCTGTTAATAGGATGGCATATTGTCAGCAAGTGAACGGCGAGCATTTTGAACATTTGAAGTGATTTTGTTTCTCATTATTCTCGAATAATGAAATGTACACCTATTGTACAACTAACAATAAGCTACTTCTCATTTTTACACAATTTTTTACACTGAACTCATTATGTATGAGTTCAAAATAACAATCTCTTTCAAAATCTGTAAGAATATATAAAATAAAGAAGTTGTCGGCATTTCCGGTTAAACCGGAAGTATATCATTATGGGAAAAATGTACATCAGATGCATTTTGTTCCATTGCACTCACCTGCAAATTTTCATAAATATCATTCTTTTCGTTTAAAAGATATTTACTTGATTCCATAATTTATCCCAACTCTGTATTTGCTCATAGGAACTGAATAATGTTCTTTGTATTATTGTATTATTGTAATCATATATTTAATGCTAGTTACTAGCATATGTGTCATATTTTCCGAATGGAAGCTTTCTCAAACTCAATGATTCTTTTGTGGTAAACTATTTCCTTCTACAGACGCCACTGAGAGATACCTACACTACGCTTTCCGATGCCTACAATCATACAATAATCAATTTCTATTTAGATTTAAGCATAAAATATACCCAAACTCTTCAATTGATAATCATGAATCTATCCGATAAATTTATAGTGACGACCACAATTAGCTGCTTCTTAATTAAATCAATGTCAGAAAGTTAAGCAATTTAAATACACTTCAGTTTGCGAATTAAATTTTCTTAGACAAACCACACTAAAGTTGTTGACAGGTTCTATTATCCTGCTCAAGAAAAGATATTCAAAACTAACTCAGAGAACATTAGTAGAAAACGAAATAGAGTAGAGATTTATGTCTCTAATTATTAGGTATTCACATGGAGTTGACCTAAATCCGGTGACATATAACTTACAACAGAGACCTCTACTTAAAATTTGTGACAATGTAACTGGTTGGAACTCCGCAGTGATCTCGAAGTTGTAACAAGCTGCCCTTTAACTTCACCCGATGGTACATAGAACTCTCGATGTCGGAGAAATGCGAAATGCTGTAACCTTTTTTCGCGAACTGTTTAAGTGAGTTTGAGAAGTTGAAGTCAATTTTCCACTTGTTTCTGTCTCATGTCTACGAATGGAATTCTCGATGTTATTCAGAAAACAAAATTACAGTATAATCGCAATATTATTTTGGTTACGGTTAGGAAGTTTTGAGTTTTTGTTTTGAGCATAAAAAGTAGACTTATATTTTCAAATATATTTATACAGAGAATTGGAATAACTGTTTCGATTAAAGACAAACACTTTGTACTAGCCCACCCCTCCCAGAAGCTCTAAAGACTATTTTACTCAAAGCTGTCCCCAGCTGAAATCCCGACTCATCTTTCTATGATTGTACCTAGCGTTCTCCTAGTTGAGTCCTCTTTAGATTCTCTACTACTTTAGGTTAGTAGTTTAGCTAACGGTCTTGTCACCTGGTCGAGAAACTTTGTCAATATCTTGGATGTCGCTTGAGCGTAGCTGAATCCTGGCTGCGTCATCCCTTTTTTATTTTTCTGGTTGTTTTTCTGATAGTTCTCGCAGGTGGTTGGCCTGTCCTTTTGCCTTAGGTGAGTGAGTAAGTAGGATAAGCCTGGAGGATAAATTTCTTATTTTCGTTGGAATGTACGTTGCGCGGGCATTCGCCTAGCTGGGTCCTTATTGGATTCTCTACCATGTGACTTTAGGTTAGTAGTTGAGCTAACAGTCTTGTCACCTGGTCGATAAACTTTGTCAATATCTTATATGTCGCTTGAGCGTAGCTGAATCCTGGCTGCGTCATCCCTTTTTATTTTTCTGGCTGTTCGTCCTAGTAGTTCTCGCAGGTGGTTGGCCTGTCCTTCTGCCTTCGGTAAGGGAGTAAGTAGGATAGCCTGGAGGATAAATTTCATATTTTCGTCGGAATGCACGTGGCACGGGCGTTCTCCTAGTTGGGTCCTCATCACTTCGACCGTTTTCGACTTAGAAGTACAATGATACACATTTTCATTCACCAAAGCCTTATCTACTTCTCGAACTATTTGGAACAAAAAATATCACTATTGTTTCTTAGCGTGAAATAGTTGAAATACCAGTTCATGAAAACACAGTTCATTTTATTTGAATTGTACGTTTTGTTCGACCCTGTAGAGATTAAAGCAAAATTCTTGTGCAGATGATTACCTACTACTCAAAGAGACTTTTAATTGTATATGTCACAAAAGTGGTGATGCCGTTTAAAATTTTTGGGTTGTGATGCATGGAGCTTAAGGGGTCACTCACCCCACAACCAAAATATGTCAATTCTAGTTCCTTGCGTTTTTCTAATTTTTCCTCTTTGAGATATTCGCGTTTAAAGTTTTCAAATTGACATCCCGTATACTATTTGGCAAGGTGAACATTGAATGAAACAAAATCCCTTCAATCGACCCCAATGTGCGTGTGCATATTGTGAATATTGCTTTTGAGGAAAATTTAAATTAAACTGAAGCTTTTGACATGACTAGTTAGTTGCAATTAATTTTAAATCGGCTTTGTAGTAAATAATATCTATCGATGATTCATTCAATTTTCAATTGATTATCGGTTGGTTGATCTGCTTGATATTTCGTATTAATTGTATAAATTCTTCTCGATGTTCTATTTGAAGTATTTGTCAGCGTTTGAGGTTTTTGGTTTGGGGATAATTATATGCATTGATTTTTGAAATTAATAGAAATATAAAATTCATGAATATTTTTCTGAAAAGCGATTGATTCCATTTCAAGTACAAGAACCTCTCTTGATTATTTCAATTTGTTGAATTGTTTTTCCTGTTTCGTGTACCATATTGAGTAAATTCCAAAAAATAACAAACTTCTACCTTCTCTCAAGCAGCTGAGGGTGTTGAAATTTCTTAAAGACGTTGTTCTGTCTACCACAAATAGTGTACTGATTCAATCTTATAGTACATTGTATCAAAACTTTTTCATTTCAAATGGAAAAATTTGAAAAAACAAAACGTTTTGATACTTTAAAACACAACTACAAATAGTTCCATTTCAATTTGAATTTCCCATAGCAAACAATAGGTATTTGGTAACAAAATTTGTAGCCAAAGTTGATATTAATTAAAAACTTTTTTTACAGCTAGGATCACTTTTACCGGTGACAACACCAGCACCCCCTACAACGAGCACTCCCCAAATTAGACCCCCCTTTGAGGCAAGCAACCTCATCAATCAAATATCCAAACCAGCAGATGTTTCACATGTAAGTAATTCCCCTCAGTATTCCTAGCTTTAGGTGTGGGTAAAAAATCACTTTGAATGGAGTGGATTTATTCGTAGGAAGTCAAAACTTTATAAGCAAACAAGCTTCTATTTTTATTTTCAAGGCGGATAGATGTTTCGGAAAACCTAGCAATAGTAAATTGTTTACCGAGTAGGAAAAGCCTAACGTTCCTGGACGACTGTGAAAGCTTTGAAAAAATCGCGAATTATTCGTAACACTGTGGAAATGTGTTAGGTAATGATGAATTTTCCATTTCTTGGACTCCTCAGAGGTGGTTGAGGCAGTAAATACTTTTTCAGTAGAATTATTGCCAAAGAAATCAAGAGAAAAAAACGAATATACAACTATTAACAGTATGAAATCTTGTCTTTCTCTTCAAGAAATTTTGTCTGGAATGCTTAAAATTTCCTAGCGTCCAAAATCAATAAAAAAATGATCTACTATACTAATACAACGCAATAACACTCACCTCTGAAAATTTCGACATTAAACCAATAAATCATCGAAGGGTCACGTCTAAATCATGAAATCCATCAATTATTATGACTAAGTAACCCATAGAAACTTGATACTTTTGGGGACAAGCCCAGATATTCCAGATTAAACCCACAATTTTGTGAAATTCATATCAGTGCAGAGGGTAGATTATAAATAGTTGCTCGGGATGACAACTATTTTCAATACTTGTGACCTCAATTTTTATCTACACAAATACAGGGTGTCCAAAAACTTCTCTTCTAACCTAATTTTTAGTTATCTTAACGTTACTCATAGAAAAGAGATAGCACAAATAACGCTATTAGCTAAGTTTTTTGAGAACAAATAGCGTTTTCCATTGCCATCATAAGCGCATAAGTTAGGTTATAAGTTTTTTGACAAATCCTACATTGCTGAACTGCTGGTCATCGATTCAAACAGATAATTTTAAATGCTTTGAAAAGTTCAATGTTATAAAGTGGAATATAAGTACGATTTTATTAATTTGTTGCTTTTAATGTTTCTGCTACAGTGGTATCCTAAAATGGTGAGTATAAATCCCAATTAACCTTTATCATAAACTGCTTGACATGTCTCATTAACTGTTATAAGCACCAAATAAATACAAAGGTTTCAACTAGAACTTTAAATTAGTTAAATAACATTTTGCTGTCTCAATTATGACTGTCAGGTAGTGAACTAAAGAGGTAAATAATGCAGGAACATGAGCAAACAAAATCTCACTTTAAATCCGTGAAGTGAAGTGATTAAAACATTATTATTTAGGGTAAATACATCAGAAAGCATCCTCATGGGAAATAAAAAAGTTGGAAAATGTTTTGTAACCCTTCTAAGGAGGTTTATTTCCAGGAAGATGATTTTAATCGTTTAATATGAGTTAATTTTCTAGTAGACCGAATTTGCATACTAAGTGTTTGTAATATTGGTGCTGAAATTAGACACAGCAAATAGTCCACCCCGAGTTAGACTAGAAGTTTCTGTGGGTCCTAGGGGATGTGCTCACTATAAAAATTAATCAAAAAGTTAAAGATCAGTATGTTCTTTTGAATTGTTGTTTGTCAAATTTCAATTCAATCTGACGTTTTGAAGTCAATTCTTGTAAGAACATACAGGCGAAGCAAAAAGCATACTTACTAATAATGAAAGCGGTATATAAATTGATTATTTTCATTATTTTTTTCAATGAAATTCTAAATTCCAACTACGAGTTTTCTATTTCGGAGTAGTACCGAGACCGAGTGATCATCAGTTATTAAGGGTAGCGAGCGGCCATATCTCATGAGATATTGGTCGTATGGATTTAGAAGAAAAAAGTTCATAATAAAAGCCGCCAAGAGAAATTGCTGGAAAGTATTTTCGAGTTTGTCAACCGTCCGCTAGAGGGCGTAACAACCAACACTAAGTAGAAAAATGGGATTTTTATAGAATTTTGCCTAATGAATCATTTTCGTAATCACTTATTAAAAAAAATTTTTTTCGTTAGACAAACGGTTTTGGATAAAAAAAAATTAAATTTACATGGGGCGCCCATATCTCGAAACATATAGCATGTAAACCGTTTGTCTAACGAAAGAAAGTCAAAAGGTTTTTTTTGTTGGCAATTAATGAGTGATTACGAAAATGATTTTTATTTTGATAAAAAACAGTGGCGTGCCATTTTTTACTGTAGTAAAATTATATTTTATTCACTATCAACGGTTCAAAAAAAGGTAGATGATTAATTGTTTCCATCAAATCTTAGAAAAATGTATCCTTTTTTAAAATATGTAAAAATGAATATACCATTACGTGTGTTTTTTTTTGAAAAAATCTCAAAAATTTGCTACCATTTCAGTTAACGCCATCTAGCGGCGAAGACGAAAGTTAAAACGTCAAAACCAAATAAGCGTTTTGTAGTGTAAATTATGCTCTTTCATATGAACCCAAATTTGTTAAAATCGGTCAAGTGAAACGAAAGAAATCTTGGTTTGTTTAAAAAAACAATTGAACTTCCCCCATCGCTTTATTTTGATAGCTAAAACAAAACATTTCAGTCAAAAAGTGTAGGTGAATAGTCAGTAAATATGAAAATGATATCATCGATATACTTTCATTGGGCAAAATTCTATAAAAATCTCATTTTTCTACTTAGTGTTGGTTGTTACGCCCTCTAGCGGACGTTTGACAAATTCGAAAATAATTTCCAGCAATTTCTCTTGGCGACTTTTATCATGAATTTTTTTGTTCTAAATCTACACGATCAATATCTTAAAAAATTGAAATATTTAAAAAAATCCCTCAAAAATTTGATTTTTTCAAATTGCAATGATGTCTAAATAATTTAAACATTATTTTATAAATGAATGCCACAACGCTTTGTTCTCTAGACAATTACAATATTGTTCTCTGCAGAGCTATAATTTTCATGAACCAAAAATAAAGGAAACAGTTTACGTTCCCTTTGGCTACATTTTTCTACAATTACGACTTTTAACATCCATTCGACTATATACCCTAGTCTACCTAGGCCTGTCAAGAGAGTTAGCAGAATGTAGGGTACGATGAAAAGGAGGTCACGTCGCAAAAAAATTTGTGACTTTGCCAAACTGTGGTTTTTTTCTTTACGTCGAGAAAACTGGACATGTCAATCTGGTAGTCTCAGACTGGTTTAATATGAGTGATATGTGAAAAGTGTGGATAAGACACGAGAAGCAGTATCCATTAATTCCATGGATTATTCTTTCTTAGCGACCATGCAAGAACAGGCCCAGCAACAACAGGTAACTGAGTGAAGGGTTGACGATGTACATAAGCTGATCAAAAATATCGACATGTCATATATTTTAAAATTGGAGCATTGTTGGGCATGTCAAAGTTCACAAATTTTAGATGCTAAGAGTAGCTGAAAAATTGATTCACAGGATTTTTCTTGCACCTAAACTCGCTGCAATAGAAATTTGTTGTAGATAAACTTTTTTTTTATTCGTTCATTTAACGTCGGTCTATTTCTGCGACTGAGGCTAATCACCGACGCCGGGAGCACTCTACCCCTAACCGGAAATTTTGGTGAACCCACTAGTGTTCCAACCAGTGGTAGCGTTTTTTAACGAGCCCAACATCCATGGACTCGGGACCTCGGTTTTACGTCTCCTCCGAAAGACAGCATATCTACATTATACCTCGTGACCATTGGTATAATGCCTGCGAACTGTGATATGCTAGTACCCTGCAGGCTGTATACGATGGATTTCCCTAGCTTGGTCACCCATCCAAGTACTAACCATGTCCGACCTTGCTTGACTGTAATTATCACATCAAACGCGTTCCACTACAGTGCTGGGTCGTAGATAAACTTAAATTGAACCAACCTTTTGGTAGGAGAAGGAGAACCATCCAGAATTCCTCGGTGAAAACATATTGTATCAGTAGAATTTTATCTTCAAGTAATCAATTTTTCCATTTATTAAAAGATTCTCTTACTGTTGGCATGATTAAGTATTGTCGATTATAAATAGCCTGCTCATTTTTCCATTTTGTATAAGTAATCTCAAGCGATTGGCCTATCTTATACTAATATAAAACTACCTGTAGTCCTCCTTTGTAGATGATATTTCGGCACATAGATCACAAAAATGAATGTTCGCTGGTACTATGATTTTAAAATACGGAGAAAGGCGGTGATGGATACTTCCCGAGGAAATTTAAAGTATGATGTATCGTGCAAATGCTGCACCAACGAAATTAGAAATATATTCACTTCACATCAACTTTACCTATTAAAAAATGTCGTTTTAGTGAGATAGAGAATCGTTATGAGTCTAGGTTGAGTGATGGTAAAGCAATATGTTAAAAATGTTGACATTTACTACTGAGACCTGGAATATCTATGTGCCCTCTTTCTTCTACTCAGTT